>JAPMUY010003517.1:235000-255000 GCA_026901105.3 Galaxias olidus
ACACACACACACACATACACACACACACACACACACACACACACACACACACTTTCACTCACACAAACACTAACTAGAGAGATCAACAACATTAAAATTACACAAAGAGGAAACAAATTAAACACTGCACATCAAAAGGTACATACGGTATTGTTTAAACATTAACAGATATAAACAAGTTGGCTCCTTTGGCACTGAGTAATTGCTGTAAATGCTAAGTGTGTTGTTGTCTAATCTCTAATGATTAAGCATGCAGTGAAATAAAAAAGCCATTGTTTGTACACTTGCCTCTAATTACAGTTCTTTATTCACTTTAATAACTCTTCGCTAAAAGTCTCTTTTCCCATTCGTCCGACTCCGTTCTTCTCCTCCAGGACAGTGAAGTCTCCCGCCGAGAGGCGCTCAGAGACCTGCGAGGACTACACTCCGTGTCGCTTCTATGCGCATCGCTATGGTTACCAGCTGGCCTATCAGAGATATTTCGGAAACCGCAGTCCAACTGGATCCCGCACATTCTAAACCGAATCCCCGTGGAGAAGAAAAAAAAAACAAATTCGTGCTTTAATTGTTTGTGTGCTTTCAATTACAACAGACTGATGTAAAAAATATTTTTTGTAAAACCTACTAAAGGTACGCAAATATACATTGACAAAAATATACAAATTTACATTGACGCAAAGATTGTACACAATTAAAGTCTTGATCGTTCAAATGTAACATGCATTCATTCACCAGCTGTTTACTTCGGTCAACTGAATTTTCTCCTTGTGCCGCTCAGGCTTCACCCATTGTGTCATATATATCAATAATATATACCCATATTATCCAGCTCCTATTATCACCCCCTCACAGTGTTTTTAAGCTTTATAGGAATCTCTTTTTCAAACATTATCCACCCTACCCATCTCCATGGTTAGTTTCTTTATCCACTGTAACACTATTGTCTGGGCTTAATGTCTTTGGAATTATTAAATGGAGATTTTTCAAATTCTTTCTTCAAAGCCTTTGTGTTAATCGGAGTGTCCTTTTCCATTCCTTTTCCTCGGATATGCACACAGAGACTATTTTGTTGAACTTTCCAGCTAATTTAGTTGCCAATGTTACCAAAGCTGTGTGTGGTTTAACTGGGAAGCAGATGTTGGGCTCTTAATGATGGTTCTATGGCTAATCTAGTAGTGTGGTTGCAGTAAATAAACAAAGGGTGTCCAGAACTCAAATACAAGCCACAATGAGTGAGTAAGATTGAAGTCTACACCTGGTTCAAAGGTCACCAAGAGACTGAAATTCTAGACTCATTCCTTGTAAAGGCTTCCATGAGAAATAGTAGCTGTAGGATACTAAATATTTACTGTGTAACACATCACACCGATATTGAATATTGAATTGCATTTGTAATTGAACGTCAGTAAGTCACTGGCTTTGTTTAAACTTGAATTTGTCTTTTGCACTGGGACTCAGTCTGGCCATGAAAGTGTTAGATGTACACGACACCAAAACTAAAAGTAATACTGGTGTTTGCATAGTTATGTTGCCGCAAGACCAAAAAGTATCATAATTAAAGCAGCGCTGGGATAAATTCTTGAAGGTTTGCCCTCTGGACCGAAACACAACACCAGCACTGACCAAGGCAGTGAAATGACACCTCTACTATTCAGGCCGTTCCAGCATTTGGGAAGCAGGATACCGAAAGGACGTCAGAGGAGAGAAATAAAACTATGTAAATGTTCAGTGGGAAAAAGAAATGGGATTATATGAAAATGGTCAGATTTAAAGTTACGTATTTATGACCCATCTAAAACCATTTTGTGGTGTGTTTATTTTGAAACATGAAATAACATTCCCACTATATATACCATACACTAAAGGTTTTGTTGTAAGTTTAAGTTTAACACCACAACTCCTAAAGCACATTTTCTGGCTTCTAAGTGCTACCTTTTCACGGGCTGCCGAACTTGCCGGAAAAGAGAAACGGTTTGATTCAAATAATCTCGTCCGGTGGTTTTTCTACTTCTTCTTCATTTAGTGTGATTTGGTTTTCTGACAACCACTACTTTGTCTCTGAGAAGGGCGGTGCGTTGGCACTGACCTCTCCAGGTTACTTTTAGCTACTGCACACATGAACTTTTTGATGCACTTCCATATCAGAACCAATTAACTACAGACAGGTATGACGACATGTAAATATAATTACATTTTCAAATGATTTTCTAGATGATGTCTCACAATAGTATGGTACATGCTCTGTTTATACAGAAACAAAGACTGAAAGACTGAAACTACCCTGGTTAGGGTTTTCAGCACAAATTATCTATTTGTTCTATGCAAGTTAGAATAGAAAGTGTGTTTTTGTGAGTGCTTAAATCAAATTAAACAAAGCTTTCAACTAACAGTCTAAATAGTACATCTTTAACCTTGAAATCTGTACTGGCATCTTTCCCTATAGGTTTTCAGTATGAATGCATGAGAACCACTTCCAAAAGGTGGTATTTGTTGCTGTGCATCGCCAAAGTCTGGGTTTTTATCACCTATGCTTCAACAAACATTAACCTTTTGGGGGCATTGGGATCCCATTCCTTGTTTTTTGTTGGACTATTTTTCAATCCACACAAAAGTATGCATTTTTATGAGTGTGCGTGAATGTGTATTTTCGCCTATGTGCCTGTTTATTTATACGTGTGTGTGTGTGTGTGTGTGTGTGTGTGTGAGTGTGCGTGCCTGCGTGCGTGCGTGCGTATGTGTGTGTGTGTGTGCATGGATGTATGCATGTATTTCTAGATTCATGTGCGAGTATATGACATACAATTCTCCAACCAATCGAACACTCATAGTGAGGGCCATAACTCTAAATCCCATGCGACTACAGTACACGCGTATAAAAGCCAGTGAGAGTTGTGGGGAGTTGTGGAGAGTCCCTGGTTCTACTTGTTGATAGTCCAGACTTTGCAGGCACGCATAAAGGATGAAGACCCTGGTCGTCCTCGTTCTCTGGGCCTTGGCAGCCATCTCTCTGTCCACAGGTAAGACAGAGGAAGGGTCGGAGAGAAACAGACTACAGGTTAAAGCTTCTGGGCATTACACTTTTACAGGAGGATTGTAGACAAATGCTGTATATTTAACAAGTTTGCCAATAATATTGTCAAAAATGGTCTATTCTTTGTTGACCATTTCTTTTTACGGTCAATGGATACGGTCGGATATGGACTTACATAAAATAGGCAGCATGGTCCAAGTTTTAAAAACTTCATGATTGACTATTGTAAATTTAAGATTGAGGTAAAGGTAACTGGTGGTCAAACATTGTTGGAGTTCATATTAGTAATAATAGTAATAATAACAATCATCATCGTCTATATTTTTTATATTCAGCTGTCTGCACCTCTACTAGCTCTCAGCCGGCCAATTCCCCTGAGTCCCCGGCCGAGGACGGTGAGATAACCAATTTGTTTGTACCAAATCTTTAAATCAATAGATTTGAATGCAATTTTTTATTTTTTATCAAATACTTAGCACATGTATGCTGTCCATGTACATAAATGAAGAACAGTTTACAAAGTTTATGAAGCTGGTCAGAATTTATCATTTGAACATGTAAGTGGGGTTCTTGTCAATAAATTATCTTCAAAAACCATGCTGATAGTGTAATTGTGTGTGTGTCAGTGTGTCTGTGTGTGTGTGTGTGTGTGACTGCATGTACAGGCGTGTTTGTTGAGAGGGACCAGGCTTCCACCGTTGTGAGACAGAAGAGATCTGGGGCCTTGAGTCTGGCTCAACTAGAAAGGTGCTTTTCAACTCAACTACACAATAGATTTCCTACACAACCCTCAATGCAGAACTGTGTGAAATACGATTCAATTGGATTTTATTTATGTCTTAGCTTGATCAACTGAATTTAAGGAATCATTTTTTTAGCATGTGTTTCCAATGTAGATGTTGCTTGTTCAGTTTAATCTACTAAACGCTATCTTCAACGCTGTCCTGTTCAGTCTTAGCGAGGTGTGTGAGGCGAACCTGGACTGTGAGCATATGATGGACAGTCATGGGATCATCGCAGCCTACACCGCTTATTATGGACCAATCCCTTACTAGAGGTTAACCTCAAGAAATCACTCTTCAGTCATTTCCTTCTTATTATTATTAATTGTTTATAATTTTTTAAATGAGAGATTGAAAAATGTTATCCTCTAATTACTAGAGAAAAATGGGAATGTGACAGGGGAAGAAAGAAGAAAGCAGAGAAAGTGATAATATTCTATAATTGATTTTCTATCCTGTGTAGTTAAAGTGTGGTGGGTTAGGTTCATCCATATCATTTCTATCGTTTAGTAGTATTAGTAGTACAACTTAAATGAATAAAAAAAAAATGTTTATATAAAAAAAAAATTATTAAGTAAAGATTTTTTTTTAAAGTGTGCTTTGTGTGGCAAATATGGTCAATCTGACAACTAATTGTACAACTAAGGTAATATTAAAATATTATATTATATATTTCTTTCTATTCTATCATTCTGTGCAAAACACACATTTAATGTACAGTAGATAACTGTTGAGATGTGGCATGGCATAGAAATCATCCTGAGTAAAAAGACCCAGATGGGTTTTAGACAGGCTGGTTTACGCTACAAGACAATACCAATGCAACAACTGATTAATGCAACAGGTAAACTATGAGAGTGGTAATGATTAAAATTTGGAAACTTTCTGCTTAGACTCCTGGACTATGAAAAATTGGCCACTGGGGGAATACGACAATTTTGATAGATCTCTTTTTCAGTGACGTTTCCGTTCCCCTCAAAGTAGGCTTCCGTTTCAGCTCGCGGCATAGTAAACATGGCGAAGCGCTAGCTTAAGCTGTATTTTCTTTCTGTTCTTGATAGACTGACAATCTATCAATACATAATCAAACGCTACAAATATAAGGGGAGATACGTTCCTAACCATTTGCAGGTTTAGGTGCGTGGATAAGGCATTGCGCCTCACTTTTTTCACGTACAAAAGGTAAAGTAAAGTTACCTAGCTAAACCTAACCAAGCTTTGATAGCTTGCAAGTCTGGTTGTTAGCGTAGAAGGTTTGCTAACGTGCTACTGCCCCTGTTGCTCCACCAGATAGCCAGCTAGTGCTCTATCTAATTTGACTTTCACTGTTAGTGGTGATTTTCAACTTGCTTTGTAAAATAATAATCTAGAGTGCATAGCTAGCTAATAACTAGAAATAACAACAGTTAGGTTATTAAACATCATTGGAAGATGCAGTCTTAGTGGAAGCGATGCCATTGCCATTGGAGGGCACATCATTGAATGTGCTGTAGCACAGTCTCCATTTGCAGAGTTGATTAACTAGATTTCAAAATGCGTTATGTACAGGGTAGGTCGATACATTTGACATAAAAAACAATATAATAAAAGAAAGACTAGATAGACAGCGTTGTTTAACACTGAATCATCTGCGATTGTAATCTCTTCAGTGTATTGCTTCGTTAAATCGGAACATATCAGTTTACCTATACTGTAGATAACCTATGCAGTTGCTTTTAAGGGTTGTACCACAAATGTACAAATAATTCTGAGGCCGCACAGTTTCTTATTTCCACCGTAATCCGTTTGGATGATAGGATTTTTATATGTTCCTGTTACTGTTTTTTGACAAGGTGAAGGAGACAAGCGGTCACCATGGGGCGACGTTCAACATCCTCCACCAAGAGTGGGAAATTTATGAACCCCACGGATCAGGCCAGTAAGTGTCATCAAAGTTCACTTCTCAAACTTATTACCACAAATTCGATTTCAGATCATGTGATACAAACTGTCTATCCGAACTCTCTAGGGAAGGAGGCCAGGAAGAGGGAATTGAAAAAGGTAAGAAATCAGCTTATGACATTTTCCAAGTTAAGCTTAGCTGTGTTATTAAAGTACTTGTTTCTCCCGCAGCATAAGAAGCTTTCTTTAACGTCTTCTCTTCCTTGATCGAACCGTAGAACAAAAAGCAGAGGATGATGGTGCGAGCTGCTGTGCTGAAGATGAAGGACCCCCGACAGATCATCAAAGACATGGAGAAGCTGGACGAGATGGGTGAGTGGTCTTCACCAGTAACAAGCAAATTCAAAATGTATACGTGTGTACCGAAACAAATTTTGTATGTACAGTACCAGTCAAACGTTTGTACACACTTTCCCATTCACTTGAGATTAATGTATAGATCACGAATAGTAACTGTGTTTTAACATTTGTCCTATAGTCTTATCAGTGATATGTTTTGAAATTATTTTTTGGGGGGGCTAACGTGCATATTTGTTTTGTTTTTGTTAATGACAGCTATGGGATAAATCAGACATGTCTGGCTTCTTTTGTACCGTCAAAAAAAGCTCACTCAACGTGTGTGTGTGTGTGTGTGTGTGTGTGTGTGTGTGTGTGTGTGTGTGTGTGTGTGTGTGTGTGTGTGTGTGTGTGTGTGTGTGTGTGTGTGTGTGTGTGTGTGTGTGTGTGTGTTGTCAGAGTTCAACCCCGTGCAGCAGCAGCCTCTACTCAACGAGAAGGTGCTGAGGGACAAGAGGAAGAAGCTGCGCGAGACGTTTGAGCGCATCGTCCGCCTCTACGAGAGAGAGAACCCCGAGACCTACAAGGACCTACGGAAGCTGGAGCTGGACTACGAGACCAAGAGAGGCCAGCTGTCCCTCTACTTTGACTCAGTGAAGGTGAGCGCACCAAAGCCTGTCCACTGTGCTTGTTGGGAACTTCTTTTAGGTTTGCGACGCTATCGAACAAAAGGGAGGCTTCTCTGATGTTTTGAGAATCAATTTGGGCAATACGGTGACTTAGTGGTTAGCACTGATGCCTCACAGCAAGAAGGTCCTGGATGTGAACCCCGGCTGATCCAGGTCCTTTCTGTGTGGAATTTGCATGTACTCCCCGTGTTTGTATGGGTTTCCGACCGGGTGCTCTGGTTTCCTCCCACCACCATAAAAACATGTTTAGGGCTAATCCTCCTGTCAGTGTCCTGACCAGGCACTGGCATAGAACTGGAGTTGGTCAATTTCCCCCAACGGGGCCAGGTCGCCACTGCAAAAGAGCACTCGTGCTCAGTTGGACTTACCTGTTTAAACAACGGTAAAAAAAAAAGATAATAAAAAAATAAAGATTCATTGTGACAGAGACTTCACCTTTATTGTGCTCTTCCTTCCGTCGTCCTCCTTCATGCATATTTATAATTCTTGTATGTGCCGCTCTGTTTGCTCCAGAACGCTGAGCTGGTGGAGGTGGACAGCATCCCTCTGCCCGAGATGCCCCACGCCCCCTCCAGCATCCTGATCCAGGACATCCCCTTGCCTGGCGCTCAGCCTCCCTCCATACTGAAGAAAGGGTCCTCCTTCAGGTTAGCTCAGCCAGCTCAGCAGCCGTCCCCATCGACAACGTGTTGGACAAACTAGACAGCTTAAACACGTTATTGTCTGAGACCTCGTATACAAACGGAGATGTTTTTATATCTTGTTAACAATCATTTGTTTTTTTTCTCCCTCTTTTAGTAAAGCGTCCTCTGGCCACATGTCTGCAGCCGTGGCCGGGGTACCTCGTCTGCCCCCCGGTCGGAAACCCCCCGGTCCACCACCGGGCCCCCCACCTCCACAGGTCCTGGCTCTTTACGGCTCCCGCCGCGCTCAACACTACAGCTCAGACTCAGGTACTGAACACTGTCAGAATACACAAATACGCGCATGCTCAGTCTCAGGTACCTGAACACTGTCAGAATATACAAATACACGCATGCTCAGTCTCAGGTACTGAACACTGTAGTCAGAAAAGACCATGCAAACACCTATGATGGGCTGGCTCATAATACACACAACACTACAGCTCAGACTCAGGTACTGAACATTGTCAGAAAATGTATACAAACACACACATGCTATGATAGTATAGCTCATGATACCCTCAGCACCACTGTTTTAACTACGGTACAGTGAGAGAATGCGCACAACTGCTATGCTATACAGATGTGTCTTTATTGAAAATCCATCTTTTATAAAGTGTACTGATAACGTTTACCTAAACTCCCAAGCCTCTCGGCCATGCCCGAAAACACGCTCCGCCTTCGTCGTAAACGGCGTCTGTGTTTCCCCTCTTAACCCGACCGGCTGCGCTCCCCACAGAGCCGGCCATCCCCGGCCTGGACAGAGACGCCGCCGTTGGGGGAGACCGGGACAGCGGGAGCGACAGCAACGGGGAAGGGGACGACGGCGAGGAGGACGACAGCGACTCGGACGAGGACAGCGACGGCGACGAGGGCGGCGACGACGACCGTAGGATGTCGGTGGACCGGCGGGACGAGGAGCGAGGGAGGGAGGAGGACAGGGGGGACAGGCACGCGGGTGAGTGTCGTCCGGGAGGCTCGCGACGCGTCCTGTTAACGGTTTGGGGCCGAAGGGGCGACGGACCTTTTTTCTTCTTTTTTTTTTACTGTGGTGCCAAAAACTTGATACGGCTCTTCAACAGCTTCTTAACGATTCATAATTCAATGTACCCAATACCTGCACCAGTACCTGACAAGATAAAGGACAGTTCATTGTGTTTGATGGAATCGTGTGTGTGTGTGTGTGTGTGTGTGTGTGTGTGTGTGTGTGTGTATATTGTATTGTATTGTATTGTATTGTAGGTCGCAGTGTGCGGTTTGCTGACATGCCCGGCACCGGCGCTTCCCGGGAGAAGAGGAAGAAGAGGGTGGTGAAGAAGAGCAAGGCCATCACCCCACTGCAGGCTATGATGCTTAGGATGGCAGGTACTGAGACCTTCACATGTCCAAGAGGAATTACAAACCAGAAGCTATTAGTGAAATAAGATGATCTAATACATTTATGTGCCAAAATCTTGCTTACTAGTATCTTTAAATCTTTAAAAAAATATTTTTACAGGCCAGTCGATCCCTGAAGAGGGCGAGGAAGAGGAGGTGGAGGAAGAGTACACAGATGAGTCCGATAACTCGGACATCGAGGACAGAGGACCACCCGGGGAACCTCACCCTCACCTTATGCCCAATCAGCGCCCACCTCCACTCTCTGGTCCAATGGGAGGACAGCAGGGCCCTCCACACATGCAGGGTCCACCAATGTCAGGGCCGCCGCCGTTGGGCCCGCCCCCAGCTCCACCAATGAGGCCGCCCGGCCCGCCCTCAGGCATGCCCCCGGGCCCCCCACCTGGTTAGTTGCTGCTTGGGTTGTCCAGCGGTTACATCCAAATGACCAACATGATTATTCTTAAACTAAAGTGAAAAGAAGAGCCACTGTTTACTGCATCAACAACTTTCTATTGTTTTTTTTTTCAAACGCTTTTAATACCTTATATTTTTTATTTTGTGACTGCCACTTAAGATATCATTATAAATAGTTAAATAGTATCATCATAAATAGTGTATAATATAGTGACTGTTCATAGTATCTTCACAGCTAGTTTCTATATCTCTGTTGATACCTTATATTTTTGGATTGTGTGAATGCTACGTAACAAATCATTATAAATATTCATATAATATCATTATAAACAGTGTATAATGTGGAGGTTGTAGAATCTTCAATAGCTCGTTCCTATATCTCTGTGTCTACCTTGTTATAAGATGGAGTCCTGCCTCTCGTCCTCAGGTGCTCCTCCGTTCTTAAGGCCGCCCGGCATGCCTGGGGGTCTGAGGGGGCCAATGCCCCGCATGCTACCCCCCGGACCCCCACCCGGCCGCCCCCCCGGCCCTCCCCCAGGACCCCCTCCAGGCCTCCCACCTGGCCCTCCGCCACGAGGACCTCCGCCCAGACTACCACCCCCTGGTCCTCCAGGTGTGTGTGTGTGTGTGTGTGTGTGTGTGTGTGTGTGTGTGTCTCCTCTGTTAGAACAGGATGAACTAGTTTATGTTCCGTTTTTAGTCAGACATGGAACGTTGCTAAAATAAATTCATGTTAAACATGACCTCAGCTTAGCTCAAAGTCAACAGCGTTATGAATAGTTGAGACAGACATCCATATGTCAGCGTGACCCTCGTGGAAACAAGTCTACGTATTCTACTATTTAAACTGGCTGCTTAACAAAACGTTTGCAGCCTGTAGGAGTTTTATTTCCCCGTCCGTTCTGACCCAACTCTCTCTCACTCCAGGTGTCCCCCCTCCTCCCCCGAGAGCAGGCGGCCCCCCCCGCCCCATGGCCCCGCCCCTCGCCCTCTTCCCCCCTCCCCTCAACGCCAACGTCCTCAGCGCCCCGCCCAGCATCGTCCAGCGGCAGAAGAACGCCGGCGGCAACGTGGACGTCTCCCAGAGCAACCCCGGCGCCATGATGCCCCCGCCGGGCTCCATGCCCATGCCCATGCGCCCGGGGGTCATGCAGATGCCCCCGCCCCCGGGCACCGCCGGCCCGCCCTCCGGCGCCAACCCCCCGGGCCACCACCACCAGCCCACCATCGAGAAGCGGGCCAGCATCACCTCGGTCTCGGCCGGGGCGGGAGGCCTGGCGGCGGGGGGCGGAGCGGGGCCGGGAGGGGCCACCATCTCGGCCAAGCCTCAGATCATCAACCCCAAGGCGGAGGTCACCCGCTTCGTGCCCACGGCGCTGAGGGTGCGTAGGGATAAGAGTGGCGCGGTGCCCGGACCGGCTCCGGGGCACGCGGAGAAAGGAGGCGGAGGAGGAGGGAGGAGGGGAGAGGATGGCGGCGGCAGCTTCGGAGGCCTGGGGCTGAAGCAGCAGGCCATGGCCGCGCCGGCCAACGCTGGCCAGATGGGAGCCGTGGCTCAGCCCAACATGAAGACCAAGGACCAGATGTACGAGGCCTTCATGAGGGAGATGGAGGGGCTCCTCTGAGACTGTGGAGGAAATGGAGGAAGGTACTGTGGGGGGAAAGGTTTGTGACATGAATTAGAAGATACAAGATGCGTTTTTTTTTCCAGGTCGATACAGTGCTTTCTCAAGTTACTGTTGAGAATGGGGAGCACTGTCTGAAAATGTGTCGGCTGTTTCATTAAGCAGCTACACTTCTTGTCATCCTGAAAACATCAACAGTATAAGTATATTGGTAGAAGGGAACCTACAAGAAATGTATGTTTTCCCAATTAAATAAAGCTTTTCTTTTCATTTCATTTGAGCTAGAAGAACGTTCTCCCTGTCAAACAACTGTAAAGGAGTGTGATGCTTTGGCTTGAAAAAGCTTTTTTTTATATGACTCGTGTGTTTATTTTATTTGTTTATCTGATCTGAAAACAAAGATGTGAATTGCTTGTCAGTTATTTGTAGAAAATGGCATAACATGTTTTTGGTCTGTAACTAAATAAATACTCAAAATGTCAATTTACCTTAGGTTTTTCTCTGAAAGTGTGTGCATATTGTGTATAAAAATTGAAATATATAAAGTATTGCAATGAAAGAGTGCGTTAAGGTTGAGGAGATTGGAACCTCAAGTCCCAAAGTTCATAGTGGTTGGACATAATTCCGCTCCTGCGCAGTTTAGTAGAGACAACACGTTGGGGCAAAAGCATGGCGGACCAGCCACAGAAGAGTGTTGAAATAAAAACAGATGAAGCACTCGAAGGTACGAGTAATGATGATAATAGTAATAACAACAACGATGATAATATCGATGAAGAAGATGGGCCAGTAAAAACATTCAAGGATCTGGTGAGTTGTCGAATAGAAAATAAGTTCTGACGCATTCATCTATGTTGGCTAAGTATGACCAGAACTCCTGGCAAGCTGGTAAATGTTAGCAAACCTAGCAGCAGGCGGTGTTCTGAAATTCTGAGCCTCCCCTCAGAATGGGCTTCCCGGTATTACATATTATCAAATACAACTGAAAATTGTTGCCTCCCCTCCAAATGGGCTACCCGGACTTACCCTGATTCAGCCTGATTTAGCCTGTTAGTGGCAACAACAATAGGTAGCCCATTCTGAAAGGGAGAAATTACTGCTAAGAATGCGCTACCCTGTGATTTTGAAGTAAATGCATACTTTAAAGCCCTGCAGCCCATTTTGACAGGGAGAAATGACTGCTCAGAATGCGCTACCCTGTGTTTTGAACTAAATTCGATTTTTAAAACAGTAAAGCCCTGGTAGCCCATTTTGACAGGGAGAAATTACAACTCAGAATTCGCTACTAAGTAAATGCTCATGCGCAGTTTGCGAAGGTAGCCCATCCTGAGGGGAGGCTCAGAATTTCAGAACACCGGCGAGCAAACAATCTGCTTTGTTAATGTTAACACGAAAGTCTATTTTATTTGTAATCTATGTATTAACGTTACAGAAAAACGTTCCCAGTGCACTGCATTTACTTTTTTAAATTGCCTAGCGGAATCGCATAGTATTTTATCAGCATTGTCGTGCTCTGCGTCCATGTCACGGCTAAGATCGGATATTTAATTTCTGTCACTAGGGTGTTACTGAAGTACTGTGTGAAGCGTGTGACTTGCTGGGATGGAAGAATCCGACCAAGATCCAGATAGAGGCAATTCCCGTCGCCTTGGAAGGTGATTTGGTGCAGGGGTTGGTTTTAGTAAATAGTAATTGTCATGTGACCTTTGTTTTGAAAGCTCTCAAAATATTGTAAAGATTATCCCGTTCCCAACCCAAAGATTGTATGTATGACATCTGGACTGAAGACTGATATGGTGTTCATTTTAATGGTAGCATCTGGGGGGGAAAACAGACTACAGTAAGTATGCTATGCTTTTGTCCTGATACATCGGTGATGGCGGTCTGGCATCTCTCCGAATACAGGGAAGGATATCATTGGCCTGGCTGAGACTGGTTCTGGAAAGACAGGTGCCTTTGCTCTGCCGATTCTTCAGTCGCTCCTTACCTCTGCCCAGAGGCTTCACACTCTAGTGCTCACCCCCACCAGAGAGCTGGCCTTCCAGATCGCCGAGCAGTTTGAAGCTCTGGGCTCCAGCATCGGTGTGAAGTGTGGTAAGGAAGGATTTTTAGTAACATTGTGATAAAACTGTGTCTCTCTTACTTCAAAGCATGCAAAGGTTATGTGTTCTGTGCAAAAAAAACTTGTTCTAGATAAAACTAAGGTGTGCTTGTGTCTGTTTGTAGCTGTCATTGTAGGAGGTATTGACATGATGTCCCAGTCTCTGGTCCTAGCCAAGAAGCCACACATCGTCATCGGTAAGAAAGCTGAGAATGTGTTTAGGTTTTATTCACTCCAGTCAAGCATGTGTTGGTCTCTGGAATCATAATGACCTCATTGTTTTAGGTTTAATGTTTTTAGCCCACTATTTACTGTTTACATTTGCCAACAATGGATTATACAACTCAGTGGTTGATATATTTAATATTATACATGTGGTTTATGTTAAGGTATTCTTGATGTGTTAAATGGATCGTAATTTTATTTGCCCGTCTGTGCTGGCAGCCACTCCCGGTCGTTTGATTGACCACATGGAGAACACAAAGGGCTTCTCCCTGCGAGCCCTGAGGTTCCTGGTCATGGACGAGGCCGACAGGATCCTCAACATGGACTTTGAGACCGAGGCAGGTCTCCTTTCTTTCAAACCTTCCCTGTGACGTGTCCACACATCTGTTGAATTACCCAGCGCTAGACAGCACTGTGAACGATGCATCACTACCATAACCCCGCAGCCGAGATAACAGTTTTGACGATAACATTCTCGAAATCTATATATACGCGCAGGATTGTGTCTAAAATTAAATGGCAAGAGTTACTGGTCTAATTGAGCGTTCCTTCCTCCGCGTCCTCCGACAGGTGGATAAGATTCTAAAGGTGATCCCCAGAGACAGACGGACTTACCTGTTCTCAGCCACCATGACCAAAAAGGTAACGACGGAGTGGATGTAGCTGCTGTCAGTGGGGAGTGCACTTCGATGTAGCAGATGCTTCTTATGGGTTTTCTGAAGTTTCCTAGCTTTATGTTTCACCCTTTCAAAAGACAACAGTGCCGGTTTAGTCCCTTAGTAACACTTTGGCGCTTGCCTTCTGTCGTTCCACCAGGTTCAAAAGCTACAGCGAGCGGCCCTGAAGGACCCAGTGAAATGCGCCGTCAACACCAAGTACGCCACGGTGGACAAGCTGCAGCAGTACTACATCTTCATACCGTCCAAGTACAAGGTAGGAGCCTGCCAGTCAATGTGGCTTCACTACATATGTGTAGGGAAACCTCTGCTTAGATAGTGAGATCTCCTGTAGGTTATTTCACATAAATAAGCTTCAATTCAATTCAATTCAATTCAGTTCAGTTCAGTTCAGTTCAGTTCAGTTCAGTTCTGTTCTGTTCTGTTCTGTTCTGTTCTGTTCTGTTCTGTTCTGTTCTGTTCAGTTCAGTTTCCACTAAGTGTTATGGTGCTTGTGTTGGGTATTAGGACTGTTACCTGGTGTCCATTATTAACGAGATGGCGGGGAATTCCTTCATGATCTTCTGCGGCACGTGTAACAACGCACAGCGGGTGGCACTGTTGCTTAGGAACCTTGGCATCACTGCCATCCCTCTGCATGGTCAGATGAGCCAGGTAGCTGCTCTCCCCACACACACACACACACATCCGCAAATTCCCCCAAATTATGTTTCTATTTGTTTACTTCCTCAACTATTTCTAAATACAGAAAAAAACTTAGCTTCCAGTAAAAGCTTTTTTCTTTTTTTTTATTTGTACACCAACCTTTTAGTGTTAACGTAATTGTACTGTTCATACCTTTTCCCCTGGGGGTTCAGAGTAAACGTCTGGGGGCGCTGAACAAGTTCAAGTCCAAGTCTCGCTCGGTGCTGCTGGCGACGGACGTGGCCTCCCGAGGGCTGGACATTCCCCACGTCGACTGCGTCATCAACTACGACATCCCCACTCACTCCAAGGTACCAAGGCGTCTGTGGGTTTCAAGTAAAGCGCCATGTAAATAAAGTGCATTATCACGGTTATTAAAATGGCCGAACGTGTGTTCTAGTCTCTTTATCTTAGGAACCTTTCCCTCTAGTGTTCTGTGTGTTTATATTTCTTGACTGTTTGCTTTTTATTGATGTCGTGGTTGTGGGTCTCTCTCTCTCTCTCTCTTTCTCTCTCTCTCTCTTTCTCTCTCTTTCTTTCTCTCTCTCTCTCTCTCTCTCTCTCGCTCTTTCTTTATTGCTCTCTTTTCTCTCTCTCTTTTCTCTCTGTCTTTTCTCGTTCTCTCAGGACTACATCCACAGAGTGGGGCGAACGGCCAGGGCAGGGAGGTCTGGAAAGTCCATCACTTTTGTCACACAGTAAGTGGTGACTTTTTTATTCTGTCATGGATACTATCAGGGGTCTTATACATCTACGATTAATATACTGAGAACTTTTTTAATACATTTTATTCCAAAACATCCTATTTTTTGTCTGGAGTGCTTCCTTTGTAAGTGTGCTCTGTTTGGGTATAACTGTCTAAACCCTGATTGTATCTAAGTAGACGGTAATGATTTATTTGAACTTCACTGATTAATCCACTTTTGGTGCCTAGGTATGACGTGGAGCTGTTCCAACGAATCGAAGCTCTGATCGGGAAGAAGCTCCCAGCCTTCCCCATGCAGGAAGAGGAAGTGATGATGCTGTTTGAGAGAGTCAGCGAGGCACAGAGATTTGCCAGAATAGTGAGTTCACCAAGCATCCTCTCCAATGACGTTCTATAAAGGAAATTTGAGTGTTGGGACAGTTCAAATAGTCTGATGGGATGTTATTCTTTTTGTTTTTCTGGTTTTTAGAGCGATCCCTAAAAATATATATTTTCACTTTTTTTCCCTCTCTAGGAAATGAAAGAACAAGGAGAGAAGAGGAAGAGGCCGAAGGGAGACAGAGATGAAGATGACACAAACCAGTCCAGTGGAGTAAGAAAGAAAGTACGAGGAGGTGCTGGTGTGGTAAGAGGAGGAGGTGGAGGAGGAGGACGTGGAGGGAAAGAAAAGAGAGGAGGAGCAGCATGGAGGGGAGGACGTAGATAGATATTTCCCACAATACCATTCTGTACATACCGCCTGATAGTGTCGTTTTTCTTTGTTTAAACAACAGTGCAATGGAGATTTAAAATGTGTAACAATGAAGCAAACCATCTATTTAATTGCCACATTTGTGTTTGCGCCAACTTTTCATTATTCCACAACATTTGTAATAAAATACTGTAAAAAATCTGAATTGTTATGACTTGTTCTTGTGCAAGAGTGGTTGTGTGGGTGTGTGAGAGAGAAACAGATAGATAGGATCATGGGATAACCATCGAAGTTTTTGTAAGGCCACTCAGTTTAAAGTGTTTTTTTAGGGAAAAGGTTATGCTACTGTCCAACACTGGAGGGCAATGTTTCACTACTGACTAGAATAATTGCTCCTTTGATGGGTACTAATAACCTTGACCATAGATTGAAGTTATAAGAAAACAGCAGAAGACAATAGTGATATGAAGGATCCTACAGTTCTAGCAACTGCATGCAATGGATAAAGGATACAGTTTATGCAATAAATTATGCTACATTAAAAGTGATCAAAAGTATTACATTTGTGGTAATTGCATTTTTTCCTAATATATAGTAAATTCTGTTTTCTACGCAACAAGTTACGTGTTGAAGCGCTCAAGAAAAACACTAGATTTTTTTGTGGTTCTTTGGGGGATAGTTTTATTTTAGCCAATAAGGTTTTAGGGGACTGGAGCCACCGCAATGCCGCATCTAGTGGGTGTGTGCCATGCATAGACGTGTGCGCAATAGATAAGTATCTGTGACAACAAAGTTTATTCTATAACTTGTATGTTGACTTACATAAGAACAATGACTTAAGAAATGTGTGAAATAAGTTCTCATTGAACAGGCATTTTATGCATTTTTCTTACTTGCGTTCTCTTTCGATTGCTCGACCAGTCTATTGGTGTAATTCTATGCCCGCATAACCCATCGTAGGCGGGAACAACAGCGGTCAGGTCTGTTCGGTTGAGGAGGGGCCCCGCTGTAGGGGCAGCAGTGTTTGGTGCATACCAGAGCCCAGCTATATGACTGCATTTCAATTGTGTTCTTAGCTAGTAGCATACAGCACTGCTTTGAATGATTATTTTTTTGGTAAACTGCTACCGATCATTTCTTCACTGACAGCACCAGGTAAATTATTGTCATAAACAGGGAATTAATTATCTCCATATAGTCACTGTTAGCTCTGCGGGACAGTCCAGTTGGTTGAATGCATTACTCCATGCATGATGGAGGTCATTGAAAAGTTCGCTATTCTGACGTCTCTTTATAATATCCATATTTATATTTACATTTATGTTTTAGACATGTTGATTAAGACTGTGCTGGGTGCATGTGTTATTTTCTGAATAGTGAGTTATTGAGATGATGTTACTATTCTAATTATAACTTTGGTGGAAGTTTACCTTCTCCACGCGTGCGTTGTTGGCATATACCAAACATACTCTGTGTTCCCTAATGCGCAGTGTGCGTCTATTTAGTTTAAAATCAACATGCAAGTTTGATTGCAAAATAACATTTTAACTTGAATACGTTTTTAGTCAAAACGCCAACGCTATCAACCAGTTATCTCATATCAGGTTCAGTAGCCTACTTAACGTGATGGCTTTGCTATTCCTACTTTAGTACTATTTAAGGGACATTCCGATCATATTCTCTCTTTCTTTCTAGGTGGCAGATTTCTGGTACCCCCAGCTAAAATGGCTCATCGGAGTGGGCAGGAGGACCCAGAGCGGTACTTGTTTGTGGACCGCGCGGTTGTTTACAACCCGGCCACTCAGGCAGACTGGACGGCCAAGAAGCTGGTGTGGATCCCTTCGGAGCGCCACGGCTTCGAGGCCGCCAGCATCCGAGAGGAACGTGGGGATGAAGTGGTGGTGGAGCTGGCGGAGAATGGGAAGAAAGCCATGGTCAACAAGGACGACATCCAGAAGATGAACCCACCCAAGTTCAGCAAGGTGGAGGACATGGCCGAGCTCACCTGCCTCAACGAAGCGTCCGTGCTGCACAACCTGAAGGACCGCTACTATTCGGGCCTCATCTATGTGAGTGACAAGCATTACAGCCGCTGACCTGGACAGTGGCCGTCGCGGTGGTGGTGGGGGGTGCTGCGGGGCTCTTCACTTATGCTCTTGGGGCGAAAAACGGCATGCTCCCACATTGAGAAATGTAACAATGTCATTTTTGCAGTGCACGCATTTTTTGGGCTATTCATTTTAATTGTTGCATGGTTGCATTAGTACGGTCCACCCACTACACTGACAGCTAGAAAATAATTCTTAGCCAGACCCCCACTCCATGTCTGTCTGTCTGTCTATCTGTCAGTGTCTGCTTGACTCTGTCCATCACTTCATCTAGACATGTTTGGCGAGTCGGGAATATCTCTTCATCTGTAACACTGTGCCTGCAAAACCTAATCTCTCCAGTGAATTAGGGTCAGGAAAAAGGGCCTATATAGCAATAATGGAATGTGGAACACACACACACACACACACACACACACACACACACACACACACACACACACACACACACACACACACACGTACACAGAAGCAGTGTGACTGACTAACTGACTGACTGATCCCACTATTCTTTTTAACCATTACCAGACTTGCCCCACCGCCCATGTTTCTCCCTCGTCATGTGTCGTAAAGAATCCTCATAGAACCGTAACAAATAGAAAGGACACATGTAGTCGGCCTTTCTTCTAGGCCTGCTGGTCAGCTGATGAAGCTGACCTCACAGAGAAGCCACAGCCAGTCGACAGTATTGTCTTGTCTGTTCTGTTGCTCCCGGAGGGTGGGTTTGTCCGTTACGCGCCCACCCTCCAAAGTGCCCCTGTCTGACTCGCCAGGGCGCACTTCAGTTTGTGTCTGCTCCTTTCATTCCGTTTCTATTGGTTAATTGAACCTCCCCCTAGATCCGGGCACCTCTCCTCCACAGACATCCCTGGCTCCACTTTGTTTTTCCTGCTCCCCCCTCTTACACTAAACCGGAGGGAGACTGGATGGATGTGGGAATCTGTCTGATCTCAATGGGGGGGGGGGTCCATCCGGGTTTAAGCAAACATACGTGGCCTACGGTGTCGGATACTGGGTTACGTGTGTGTGTTTACATATAAATATGTATGTTTTTGTTGTGTGTGTGTGTGTGTGTGTGTGTGTGTGTGTGTGTGTGTGTGTGTGTGTGTGTGTGTGTGTGTGTGTGTGTGTGTGTGTGTGTGCGTGCGTGCGTGCTGAGTAAACATGCATCCGTTACAGCCTCCTCTCACGGAGTCAGTTGTGCGCCCATAAGCTTAAGAAACGCTGTCCTACATGCCACCCATCATCCTTTGATCTTGACCCGGTTATTAGTGACGTCTCCAGGAATAGACGGTTTTCGGTCGGAGCAGAGCCTTGGGGCGACACTCTGCTGCTGCAGGGGCCACGCAGGGACCCCGAGGGGCCCTGTTTCAGACTCACGCCGGACCGGACCATGGACCGTTTATTCTCTGCCCCGCTGTTTCACTCCCCGATGCAATGCCTCGGTGGAGTGGGAGCAAGAGTGACGCGTGTGTCTAAGTCAGACGAGGGAGGGAAGGGAGAGGGGTGCTGTTCAGTGGAGGTTTAGCGGGAGGGGGGGCATCAAATCTGAACGAGAGGAAATGATTTGTTTACGAGTTGAGGTCATGAACGCCTCTTTGTTGTGGTTATTGGCTCCTTTAGGGCTACAGTAATATTAATAATATTATAATAATTAATAATATTGGCTCATTCAACAGTAATATTAGCCACATTTTGTATCGTTGTTCTTTGTGTTTGTTGGACAACAACTTGTCTTTTTAGCGTCTGCCTGTTGTCAGTTTGAGATTGAGAACACGTGTTTGTGTTGGGGGGAGTGTGCGCTCTACCTCAACCCCCTCCCCCATCATCTGGGCTTGCCTAACGTTACCCCACCGAGCTCCAGCTACCCCAGCAGAGAGGTTACTGTGCCCCGGGCCGTGTGTGTCCGAGACGGGGTTGATAACGAGGAAGGACCCCCGGGTGATCCGTTCAGTTAGTCGGTACAGTAGGGGGCCTAGTTCGATCT
>JAPMUY010003517.1:260000-262500 GCA_026901105.3 Galaxias olidus
ACCTTTGGGTTGTGAGTCTGAGCGAACGAGAGAGAGAGAGAGAGAGAGAGAGAGAGAGAGAGGGGAAAGGGGAAAGAAGGGATTTTTAAAACGATTTGACTGCGGCTTGAGTTTCAGTGTCTGTCAGGTGTCGGGAGTCTAAAGAGGGGGGGTGGGGGCTAGGCTGTTTAGTGCACGGAGCCCGTCTGGGTTTCTGTCCTTTGGGGGGGTCTAGGCCCCCATATATATAAAGAGAGAGAGCTCAGATAAAATAAACGTGCCTGTCCGTCAACGTAGCCCCACAACACACTGGCTTCCTGCCTGCCACTCACACACACACACACACACACACACACACACACACACACACACACACACACACTCGTGCGCAGGCAGGCCTGAGTGCACTTCAGCTCTCCCGGAATACAAATTTGAGGAAAGTCTGTGTGTATGTCTTTCCTCGTGTTTCCCCTTTTTTGTCTTTCATCGTCTGGCCTCATCTATTTGTCTCTCAGCGATCGGCAGACCATGGGTGTGTGTGTGTGTGTGTGTGTGTGTGTGTGTGTGTGTGTGTGTGTGTGTGTGTGTGTGTGTGTGTGTTGAGGTGAAAACGCCAGCTGTGGATGTATGACCTGTTCTGCAGAGGCAGACCAGTCCCCTGCTGTAGTCCCGACTGTATGATGTGAGTCAGTGTAAATCACCGCGAGGAAGAGGAGGGTGAGGAGGAGGAGGGTGAGGTCATGCCCCCCCCCCCCCCTTCCCCTTGGGATCGCTCAGTCATTCCTTCGTCTTAACGGGCTGGTGATGAGATACAGGGGATATCCCAGCACACGTATAGGTGTAGTCTCTGGTTATGGATGGGAGGTGGGAGGGCCCTACACAGATCTGTTGCCTGGTCCGGGGTGGAGTTTTTTTTTCTTCTGAACTACGATGTAAGGGCGGGTGCTTTCGCTCTTGCAATGATTTCGTAGTATAAGGGGACGTCGTAGACTGCGTTTTGGTGCACGCACTGCATGTGAGTGTGTGTGTGTGTGTGTGTGTGTGTGTGTGTGTGTGTGTGTGTCTTGATGTGGTGTGTAAACTGTGTGGTGTGTGTCTTAATGTGGCGTACAGACTGCTGTCTGTGTGTGATGAGGACTCGTGCATTTCCTTTGCTTTCTGGGCCCACAGTCCTGCTGTTATGAATACTGCTATTCCTAGACTACTTATATCGTTATTCCTTTGTCTTTAAACAGTATATGTACGTTATTCCTTTGTCTTTAAACAGTATATGTACGTTATTCCTTTGTCTTTAAACAGTATATGTACGTTATTCCTTTGTCTTTAAACAGTATATGTACGTTATTCCTTTGTCTTTAAACAGTATATGTACGTTATTCCTTTGTCTTTAAACAGTATATGTACGTTATTCCTTTGTCTTTAAACAGTATATGTACGTTATTCCTTTGTCTTTAAACAGTATATGTACGTTATTCCTTTGTCTTTAAACAGTATATGTACGTTATTCCTTTGTCTTTAAACAGTATATGTAAGTTATTCCTTTGTCTTTAAACAGTATATGTACGTTATTCCTTTGTCTTTAAACAGTATATGTACGTTATTCCTTTGTCTTTAAACAGTATATGTACGTTATTCCTTTGTCTTTAAACAGTATATGTACGTTATTCCTTTGTCTTTAAACAGTATATGTACTTTATTCCTTTGTCTTTAAACAGTATATGTACGTTATTCCTTTGTCTTTAAACAGTATATGTACGTTATTCCTTTGTCTTTAAACAGTATATGTACGTTATTCCTTTGTCTTTAAACAGTATATGTAAGTTATTCCTTTGTCTTTAAACAGTATATGTACGTTATTCCTTTGTCTTTAAACAGTATATGTAAGTTATTCCTTTGTCTTTAAACAGTATATGTAAGTTATTCCTTTGTCTTTAAACAGTATATGTACGTTATTCCTTTGTCTTTAAACAGTATGTGTACGTTATTCCTTTGTCTTTAAACAGTATATGTACGTTATTTGTTTGTAATAGATTTTTCTTTAGTCTCAGTGGGAACCAGACCTTTGAACTACCACTGAATATTTCATCATTTGTTTGTGTGTTGTTAATCCCCACATTTTAACTTGCGTATAAAAGTATGTCATGTATAAAAAATACCGCCATTTACCGTGCCGTTGACCTCTGTACCCCCCCCCCCCCCCCTCCCTTTTCTCCTAGACCTACTCCGGCCTCTTCTGCGTGGTCATCAACCCCTACAAGAACCTGCCCATCTACTCGGAGAACATCATTGAGATGTACCGGGGCAAGAAGAGGCACGAGATGCCCCCGCACATCTACGCCATCTCCGAGTCGGCCTACCGCTGCATGCTCCAAGGTACGCCCCCTGGTCCTAAAGGTCGTCCCCGCCGTGGACGGTCCCTCTTTCTGGAACTTTCTCGTCGTGTTGTTTCTCACTGGGGTGGTCTTTCAGTCAATCACTCTGTGGTGATGGTCACTCTGCTGTGGGGGGGGGGGGGGGGTCG
>JAPMUY010003517.1:270000-275382 GCA_026901105.3 Galaxias olidus
GAGAGAGAGAGAGAGAGAGAGAGAGAGAGCAGGGTGTTTTAAAATGTTCGAAAGGCAGAGGTGTAAGGAAGAAGCTACTCTAGGTGTGAGAGATGATAATGGCTTTCTGCCTTTTGCCACCCGTGTGTGTGTGTGTGTCACTTCATAATTGTCACTCACTCTCCTTCACAGGGTCTCAATGGCACCCTCTCTCTCCTCCCCCATCTCCATTAGATCAGAAGGAAAGGAAGAGCCACTACACACACACACACACACACACACACACACACACACACACACACACACACACACACACACACACACACTCCACCAACACGTCGTCTGCTAGTCCATGTCTCTCAGTGCCTTGGCCCGGAATTTCCAGTTGTCAGATAAGTCTTGTGAATGAGTTGGCTGCAGCACTTTGTCCCTCTCTGCATTACATGGAGCAGGAGGAGTAACCGTCTGGATATATGAATAATGTCTAGTCATTGTGCCATGCGGCCATGTATCCGCCTACACTGGAGCTCGTCTCTGGTTAGGGCAGTGGCACTTTGTCATAGACCCCCCCCCCCCCCCCCCCCCCACCACCACCTGCTCTAACCCCCCGCCCCCCTGCCAGCTGCTGCTTTCTGCCAGGAAACCAGTCCCTCTGTGACGTTACCGGAATGTTCCGCTCCCCAGCGGGGGGGGGGGGCAGCAGACTGCTGTCGGCGGGCCAGGGGGACCGAGGGGTCATCCGGATTCCAACACCCAAACCCGTCTTGCCCCCCCTGCCCCCCCTCCGCCCCCACTCTGTCAGAACGCTCAGTGGGATAGTCAAAGGACTGTCTGTCTGCCTCTCCGTCCGTCTGTTTGACTGACTCTCAGTCTATAGTATCTATGTATCAGTTATGTGACGGACTGAATGTCAATAAGAAACTCTACGTGACTGACTGAATGTCTACATGACATTGTCTTTATAACAGTCGATGTGACTGAATCTCAGTCTGTACATATAGCTGACCCCAACCACATTCTATAGAAGGGCGTTGGCGGGGAATTCACTCCTATGCTATCCCTTTGCTTTTCTGAACAGCAGTGAAGCTTCAGGCCCTGTCTCGGACACAGCTCACGGTAGAGGCTGTGCCCTGTCTTTGACACAGCTTACGGTAGAGGCTGTGCCCTGTCTTTGACACAGCTTACGGTAGAGGCTGTTCCCTGTCTTTTACACAGCTCGTGGTAGAGGCTGTGGCCTGTCTCAGACACAGCTTACGGTAGAGGCTGTGCCCTGTCTCAGACACAGCTCACTGTAGAGGCTGTGCCCTGTCTTTGACACAGCTCACGGTAGAGGCTGTGCCCTGTCTTTGACACAGCTTACGGTAGAGGCTGTGCCCTGTCTTTGACACAGCTTACGGTAGAGGCTGTCCCCCTGTCTTTGACACAGCTTACGGTAGAGGCTGTGCCCTGTCTTTGACACAGCTTACGGTAGAGGCTGTCCCCCTGTCTTTGACACAGCTTACGGTAGAGGCTGTGCCCTGTCTTTGACACAGCTTACGGTAGAGGCTGTGCCCTATATTTGACACAGCTTACGGTAGAGCCTGTGCCCTGTCTTTGACACAGCTCGTGGTAGAGGCTGTGCCCCTGTCTCAGACACAGCTCGTGGTAGAGGCTGTGCCCTGTCTTTGACACAGCTTACGGTAGAGGCTGTGCCCTGTCTTTGACACAGCTCATGGTAGAGGCTGTGCCCTGTCTTTGACACAGCTCACGGTAGAGGCTGCGCCCTGTCTTTGACACAGCTCGTGGTAGAGGCTGTGCCCCTGTCTCAGACACAGCTCGTGGTAGAGGCTGTGCCCTGCCTTTGACACAGCTCACGGTAGAGGCTGTGCCCTGTCTTTGACACAGCTCACGGTAGAGGCTGTTCCCTGTCTTTGACACAGCTCACGGTAGAGGCTGTTCCCTGTCTTTGACACAGCTCGTGGTAGAGGCTGTGCCCTGTCTCAGACACAGCTTACGGTAGAGGCTGTGCCCTGTCTCAGACACAGCTTACGGTAGAGGCTGTGCCCCTGTCTCAGACACAGCTTACGGTAGAGGCTCTCCCCTGTCTTTGACACAGCTCGTGGTAGAGGCTGTGTCCCTGTCTCAGACACAGCTCGTGGTAGAGGCTGTGCCCTGTCTTTGACACAGCTCACAGTAGAGGCTGTTCCCTGTCTTTGACACAGCTCGTGGTAGAGGCTGTGCCCTGTCTTTGACACAGCTCACAGTAGAGGCTGTTCCCTGTCTTTGACACAGCTCGTGGTAGAGGCTGTGCCCCTGTCTCAGACACAGCTCGTGGTAGAGGCTGTGCCCTGACTTTGACACAGCTCGTGGTAGAGGCTGTGCCCCTGTCTCAGACACAGCTCGTGGTAGAGGCTGTGCCCTGTCTCAGACACAGCTCGTGGTAGAGGCTGTGCCCTGTCTCAGACACAGCTCGTGGTAGAGGCTGTGCCCTGTCTCAGACACAGCTCGTGGTAGAGGCTGTGCCCCTGTCTCAGACACAGCTCGTGGTAGAGGCTGTGCCCCTGTCTCAGACACAGCTCGTGGTAGAGGCTGTGCCCTGACTTTGACACAGCTCGTGTTAGAGGCTGTGTCCTGTCTCAGACACAGCTCGTGGTAGAGGCTGTGCCCTGTCTTTGACACAGCTCGTGGTAGAGGCTGTGCCCCTGTCTTTGACACAGCTCGTGGTAGAGGCTGTGCCCCTGTCTCAGACACAGCTCGTGGTAGAGGCTGTACCCTGTCTCAGACACAGCTCGTGGTAGAGGCTGTACCCTGTCTCAGACACAGCTTACGGTAGAGGCTGTGCCCTGTCTTTGACAGAGCTCGTGGTAGAGGCTGTACCCTGTCTCAGACACAGCTCGTGGTAGAGGCTGTGCCCCTGTCTTTGACACAGCTCGTGGTAGAGGCTGTGCCCCTGTCTCAGACACAGCTCGTGGTAGAGGCTGTGCCCTGACTGAACCTCCCCGCTCCGCTCACAAAGGACAGCCGGGCTTTGTCCGAGCGCGACGGATGATTACCACGTTGACCTTTCGGACTCCGACAGAATGTGATGTTAAATGAGGTGACTGGTAAAGTGCCCCTCGTTGGACGGGGTTATGAATGGGTCTGCGTTGTGCACAGACCAGGTCACTCTTCTTCATTAGCCACTCACAGTCAAGGACTCCGTCCAGCACATGAGCTACTTGTGCGGAGGCCTCAGACTGCAGCTGGGTTGGGTTTGCTGTAACATTGGGCTGAAGAAGATAGGTAACATCTATAGCGTATTTACCTTACGTTTTGAACCCAACCCTCCATTTTCCACACTGCGCACCTATGAATCTTGGACTAAGGACGTGTAACTTCTTTTCCTCTGTGTTCCCAGTGTTCAGCCACCCCTCTCTCTCCGTCTCCACACACTGTCGATCATCACAGATGGATAAAGTGTATCTCTGCCTTGGCCCCAGAGTTTTCAGGCACTCCTAAAAGTCCAAAACATGGAGATAGAACGCAACGGCCCCCCTGTAACCCCCCCCTCCTCCCCCTGTCCTCAGCTACCCCTAAACTTCCATCTGGATGGAACACAACGGCCCCCTCTGTACCCCCCCCCCCCCCCCCCCCGTTCTCAGCCCCGTCCCCCTCCTCTGTCCACTGGGTGGGTGTTGGCCTGTTTCTCTGTCTGTCACCGGGGCTCTGGAAGGTGACAGTTACACACTCCAGGTATTCCAGCGTCCCTCCGGATCACACTGAGTGTGTTTACCGCTTCTCCCGTCTGGGAATGTAAATGGGCTGGCAGGCGTGGGGACGCGCGTGTGTGTGTTTGAGCTAGAGAGTCAGTGTGTGTGTGTGTGTGAGTGTGTGTGTGTGTGTGTGTGAGAGAGAGAGATAGAGAGTCAGTGTGTGTGTGTGTGTGTGTGAGAGATAGAGAGTAAGAATGTGTCTGATTGTGCTGCGGCATTCTACATCGTTAAGAAACCCCAGACAAAGCAAGCCACACACACACACACACACACACACACACACACACACACACACACACACACACACACACACACACACACACACACACACACACACACACACACACACACACACACACACACCCAGGGCTTCTTTGGTAGAGTTCTAAATACTCCCTGTAGCCGTCCCTTCGGTCCTCTATATGAGAAGGCAGGCTGGGGCTCTTTGTGAATGCTCTAATACTAATAAATACGCTCTGCACAACGGCACTCTCCTCTAAGATGGCTAAAAGAAGGCCAACTTTGTGCACCATGTGTGTGTGTGTGTGTGTGTGTGTGTGTATGTGTGTGTGTGCCTGCCTGCCTGCAAGTGTGTTAGGGTGATTGTGTGTGTTGTGTGTGTATTTGCAGGTCCCAGAGTGTATCCCACCTACCTACAGCATAGATGTGTTGTGTGGAACCAGCCCACTGGTCAATACTCAAAGATGTCGAGTGTGTGTGCGAAGTGGTTGCCATGGTGCTAGAATTTTTAGCTGGCTCTGTTGTTTTTCTTTACGGCCGTTTCTATTTTTTATTTTTTACGGAGCTTGTTTTAAAAGCGGGGAGTGCGAAGAGATGTGGAAAACAAATGTATCCTGTTCTCTAAGTGGTAGGGCTGGCGGGGTCTTTGGGGGTCTCTTAAGGTCCTAACCATCACATTTTCAACATACGTTTAGCCAGATTCTTTTCCTAACAGTCGACTCAAGAAAAGGGTCCAAACCAAACTGTCCCTTTTCTCCGCTCTTGAGACTGGCCGGAATTTGTGGAAGTCTGCTCCGCTTTGTGGAGTTGGCGTCCGGATGGTTTGGGTCAGCCTGAGGTTGGGTCAAGTGTGTGGCGGGGCCGGACCAGATTGGGCCTCCCCATCGGAGGGGGGGGGGGGGGGGCATTCAGGCAGAGAGGAGGGTGTGCGTCATACCGTAGTGGGAATTAGGGGCGCTAATGGGGAGTCATTGTCAGAAGGAAGAGGGGGTGGGGAGCTGAGACGAGTTGGGGGGGGGGGGGGGGCACTGTCTGGAATGTCAGGAATGACTGTTTAATCCGTCTATGGGATGAATTATTGAGTGGGGAGTTGAACATGGTCGGACTGGCCTGTCTCCTACAACACTGAGGAGGGAAGAGCGTGTGTGTGTGTGTTGTGTGTGTGTGTGCGTGTGCGTGTGTGTGTGTGTGTGTGTGTGTGTGTGTGTGTGTGTGTGTGTGTGTGCGTGTGCGTGCGTGCGTGCGTGCGTACGTGCGTGCTTGCGTGCGTGCGTGCGTGTGTGTGGCAAACATGTCCTCTCTCTCAGAGGCCCTGCCCCCTGCCGGGAGGATGTCGACAGCCGGCCAGGAGCCCCTATCTGTCTTGGCTCTGTCTCCGGAGCAGCAGCGGTCCTCATCCCTCACCCTGCGGACCCGTCCCCTGTGAGAGAGA
>JAPMUY010003519.1:0-105000 GCA_026901105.3 Galaxias olidus
GGCGTATCTGGCCGTGTCCCAATGTGACAGCGCATCATTTTGGACCACAGCGTTTCATTACGCCGGGCCGCGTACGCCCGTCTCTGGAGCGGGAGGTACAATTTCGTAAATGTTGAATGGGAAATTAGAATCCATTCGTCGTTTTCAGGCTCAAACATCTTCTTTTTTTTTTCTCTCTGCTCTTGATTTGATGTGTGTGTGTGTGTGTGTGTGTGTGTGTGTGTGTGTGTGTGTGTGTGTGTGTGTGGGCGACGGAAGAAGGGGCTGTGTACTCGTAAACATTCCTCTCAGTGCTGCGGTCCGGCACCCCGACAGAATCTTTGAGCGATCGGTGGGGAGGCTTGACCTTGGCTGCCGTCGCTCTGTCGCACGTGACTCGGCCCTCTTCCAGTCGACCTGCTCTACTGACGTGGAGGGGAATCGGTGCGTGACACCGAGGGATTTTTGGCGTTAAGAGTAGTCCTCACAAGGTCACGGTGTAAGCCTGGGCTTGCAAATAACCAACCAGACCTAAAAAAATAAAAATAAAACATTATCCATCTGAAATGTTCACAAGGATAGGGTGGGGGGTGGGGGGGGTTAGATGTTCAAACTCCACACTTGGCCAGAGAAAGTTGCATTTGCTGTTGTCAAAAGGCTTCAACACGCATCGCAGGAGCCCAAAAAACAAAGACGCCGGGTGAGACGGGCATCCCAGCTAGAAGGTATTGTGTGGTGAACAAATGCATCAAGCAGTTGGGAAATGGGGAGTTCTTTTTTTTTATGTGTTGGTAATGGATTTAGCCTAATGATGCCCCCCCCTTGGCTTGAAGAGAGAGAGGGATTAATCTAAAGGATGGTGGAGGGAGCGCCGCTGCGGTGGCCACGGGGCCGGGGGATTAGAGCTTTGCCTCTTGCTGAATGCAAATGGCCGAGATCATCCGGCGCAGCAGAGCAGACTCGCTGGGGAGGGGACGGGCTAAAGGCCAGGCAGGCGATGCCAGGGGGGAGGGGGGTGGAGCTGGCAACTGTTGCTCTCGCTGGTCTCCATGGTAATACGCGGGAAGAAGACAGGCCTGTGTGCCTGTGATGATTGTTGTGTGTGTGTGTGTGTGTGTGTGTGTGTGTGTGCTTTTTCTGTGTTTCAGTGCTTACTGCATTGTGTGTGATGTGACTGTGCAGTTATTTGTGTGTGTGTGACTGTGCGTGTATGTTATGTTGCGTGTGTGTGTGTGTGTGACTCTGTGCCAGCGTATGTCAATGGGTGTTTATGCCTCTCGACGATGCTCTCATGTCTCTCTCTCTGTTTCTTTGCGTTTCTCTCTCTCTCTCTCTCTCTCTCTCTCACTCACCACAGCGGTCCAGTCTCTGAACAGCCTGAATGACCAGATAGCCCACTTCATGGTGAGTCGACCCTGCAGTCTGACCCATGAGGAGGATGCCTTCCTTCCCGGAGAGCGAGACAGCCTGCGCCAGTCCATGGCCCTCATGAGACACCTCCTTGTGGACGCCCAGGTACTGAGCCCCCCCACCCCCCTTCCCCCCTCTAAAATGTCAGGGACCCCCTATTGGAATCCAGAAATATGTCCCGTCAAGGCAGCCTAGTAACACAACGACTCACTCACGGAGTGCGCTCAGACCAGAGCATTATTGGACAGACCATCTCTCTAATTAGGAGATGTTTCAACTTGACGAGGCTGTGGTATTTTCCCTGGTGACGGCCGGCTATATAAAGGCCTCACTGTAATGAATGCCACGCTCGGCGCTCTCCATCTCCTCCACCCCGCGACGTTGTTTACATCCACGCGGCCCACACCGACTCTGCAGAACCGACACGTTCTCCACTCAAGCCGAGGAGTTCGCACTTCGACTGCTCGTCACTTTTTTTTCTCTCTCTCTCTCTCTCTCTCTATCTCTCTCTCTCTCTCTCTCTCCGTGTGTTATTTCAACGTTGAATTACCTCGGAGACGTGAACCTGGAAACCCGGGCACACCGAAGCCCTCGTTCCGCGAGAGAGGGAAGGTAACCTCGCTGATGAAAGTCCGACAAAGCGCAGCTCACTCCGCCAAATGTTGCCGTTTGAATAATTGAATGTCGGCTCTTTTTTGTCTCTTTCAAAAGGGAGAAGCGTCGATGAACTGTGTGTCTCTCTGTGAAGCTCTCGATCAAAGGGAGCTGTGGAGAGTCATTAGCTCCCGCCCCCTGCTGTGACAACAGAAGCCCACGCTGATCTGGATATGACACGTAATTGGGCCTCGCTCGCTGATGACGGCGAGTTTAAACCGATGGACCACAGAGAGTCGTTGGGAGCCCTCCTCTGGCCCTTGGTGCTTTGGGGTCAGCCGGGGCGTGGTCTCTTACTGGGGAACGCCTCTCTGGCATCCCTTGCCCTTCGTCTTTCGTGGATCTGCTCTTAGACTTTCGTCCCCAAGAATCTCAGGCGGCGAAGTAAGAAAAGCATTCCGTTCAATGCTTTTTCCTCCCGTGATTTGATAATCCATCCACATGGGGGTTTGTCTTCCCCTGGATCGTCGTTTATCTTCTCTCTCTTGTGTGTTGATGAATGCTGGTGGAATGTTGACGCGCCGGTGTTTGCGGGTCATCCATTAGGCCCCCGTCGCGGACGGCCGTGATGGATGTGGAAGGCCCTCTCCGGCTCTCGGCTAGATACTTCCTTCGACGCGATGTCATTGATTAAAGGGAAAGGCGCTCGGCGAGAAAGGCCATTTCCCATCGCCGTGGCCCCGTAGTGTATGCACGCTGCGCTGAAAGATGGTTAGACCCGCGGTCAGATTCGCTGTGGCTCACAACTACAACACTGTCTGAAATGATGGATGGGCCTCGTGCGTCGGCTATGAATAGGGCTGCCGATTATCTCCCCGGGAAGTTATGAGAAGTTTCTGGCGGTTTTCGGTGTTAAGTGAAGCGTCCAGGAGCAGTCGGAATGATAGATGGGTCTACCTGTTGGCTTGGTGAAGTTGAGCGCTTCGTCTTCCATAGACGCAGACAGTCTGCGACGTGGACCGCCGGTTTTCTCTGCAGGGTTGGGCCGATCGTTAGACCCTATTTACGGTGCAGTGCCAAACGTGACCGGAGCTGGCAGGAAGGAGAGTACTGACAGACTGCTCCAGATGTCATAAACAACCACGGCGGCACCAACCAGCTACTGAAGGACAAAGAAAATGATGGTACCCACGTTATGAGGGTGGTAGCATTGAACATTACATTCAGGTCTAGGCACCCACGATGATATGCAGGTGAAACATTTTTATGTAATAGTCAGCCGAGGCATTAAAAACACACAGAAATGGATATTGAGCTACCCTTGCAGATTCAGCAACCGGGACACAGCGCTTTAACACCTCGAGAAAAGTGCAAGGCCACACGCCGCGGTATGTATTATTAATGCCTTTGCCCACCATTACATCGAATTCCTTACTAGCAAACCCACACGAATGTCAGGACCTGGACTCTATACCCCCCCCACCTTATGGTGGCTTGACTGTGTCGGTGTGTTTCCGTGAAGGGTGATGGAGGACTCGACGGGACAGGGGGGACTGTAGTGTGACTCGGTACGGTTTCATTTGATTCTGCAGTGCGGAAACACCTCCCTTGGTATCACGCGGGCGTTTGCCGCCATCACCTGCGACACGGGCAGCCTGCCGGGCCTGTCAATTTGGGACTGAGCTGTCGGCCTGTGAGTTGGCTGTGAGTGCGCTTTCCCGCCGAGGATCGGCCATGACAGCTGTAGTAGAGACAACGTGTCTGTCCCAAAATTGGGACTCCCCTTCACTTTTCCACACTTTTGTCCTCCTAGCCTATGGCTACGTAGCGTGTGGATTACCGGCTTTGGATTCTCATCCTTAACCTTTCCTTGACCCTGTTCAAGGGTTGTGAAGACGCTGTTTATGCAGCGTTATACCTAGAGAAACAAGGCTCCTGGAGTGTTTGTGCATGACCTGGAGTGTTTGTGCTCAGCCAGTGGCTGCCAAGCAATCTAGCAACGCAGGGCCAGAATCTCAGACCCTTGCATTTTAAGCTTTGTCCCTGGTTGCCGACTGAACTCATTGTTAGCATAACACATTTCCTCTCATCTATTCACCGAGAGCCTTGACTGTGGCAAATGCATTTCCTTTTCACTTTCACTCAGACGACAAAGTGAAGCCCATAAAGAAGCCAGGACCTTGACTAGCCAACGGACAGGTAGTCCAGATAGAAGCCTCTTAAAGAGGGGAGGTTGAGGAAAGAGTCTAAGTGATCTCGTCCGACGCACTTAGCAGAGCTCTGTCCATTCACAGTGTTTGACATTCATAAAGTGTAGAGCTGCAGCTGTCAGAGGGCTGTAATCCTTCTCCCTCTCTCTCTCCCCTCTATGTACATCTCTCTGTGTGTGTGTGTGTCTCTCTCTCTCTCTCTCTCTCTCACACACACAAACACACACACACACACACACACACACACACACACAACAGCTACATTTTAGTTCAGCAGACAGTGTTACAGCAGCTGACCTGTTCTGTCTAATTGGCTGCTGAGGTCATCTCTCCAGGCCCTCCCGCTCTGCCCTACAGCGCTCTGCCAGTCACCACTGACATCATCACCCCGTGACACCGTGCAGCCTGGCCCCACCCTCACGCTGGCTGCTATCATCATTAGCTGTCACGTCATAGGACGCTAGTTTACTCTGGCCAGCTAGTGTGCAACGTAGGGCTAATAGAGGAGGGGTACAATTCGAAGTAATCTTTTGTGTGTATTAAGTGAAGTGGAGTGTGATTCGCATCTATGCGTTTCCTCAGGTATCTAAGTTGAGAAATTAAATTATTTGAGCGTTGATTTAAAATGTTTCACAAAGATAGGCAATTTACATAAATTTGGAAATAAGACTTTCATATCTTATGAAACAATTCAGTGCTGCTAAAGGCCAGGATTTTAGTTGAAGGCGAAAAAAAAAAAGAAAAAAGGAAAAAAAACATCAACCGATATTAAAGTTTAGCGTTAACATTTCAAGGCTAAGTCCACTAAAAGGCAGAAAATTAATTTGGAAGGGATTTGAATCGTTTCTCTTTGAATGCTGTCCCAGAATTGATTGCCTCATTTGTCACTTGGCACAGATGAATTATTTATGTCCTGGATGCTGTGCTATGGTGCCTAATCAAATGCATTTATGTGGGTGTGGAGCCGGTGAACTGATGGGGTGGAACGATACATGGCATTAGCTACTTTAGCCGGAGGAGCCAGTGGGGTTTCAATCGGCCCCTGCTCTGAGGACGGCAGACACCGCGGCACATCACAACAACACCGTGAGATGAGCGCCGAAAAAAACCACTGTGTATTCATTTCCAAATGGATGCCCTTCTCGGTCGCAGCTTATTAAATCATTCATGAGCAAACACGCGGCCGTGGTGATCGGACCCCCCTGAAAAGAACAGCGCTCCCTCCAAACTCTCCATGTCCTTGTTACTCTGCACAAAGAGACAAACAAGTTCCCCCCGTGAGGGTTGGCTAATGGCCTGTAAGGTTCTGGGTGAGTATAACAGATCACCTGGCAGGGGCAGAGTGCTCGTGCGGAGCAGACCAGGGAGTGATTACATTATTGATTGTGGGGGGGGGGGGGGGGAGAGGCTCTGCAGACGCTGTGGCGTCTCCCATCTCCCTCCCATTGAGCGATGCCAATGGGTGAGATCCTTTACGCCAGACCAACTAGCGGCCAACCCATTCTGCAGGCCCTCGTAATGAGCCACGGTAGGTCCAAAGCATCCCATCTCAGAGAGAACATTCAGAAAGAGCTTTGGGAGTTGGGTGAGATTCCAAACTTGAGATTTCCATTGTGGCGGCGATAAAGCATAGTTAATGTGGCAGAGCCACCGAGGTGCCAACGTGATCCATCCTATTACGGCGTGTTGGCACGGCTACCTTTTTAATTAATTATTGACCAATCAGGAATTAACGGCAGCGATATGAGCCAGCCGAGCAGAGTAAGATGAATGGGGGCGCTTGGCTATCGACCGGGCTGGGGTTTGGTCACCATCCTTCAGTCCCCCCCCGCCCTTTGCTGTTAGTGGGGGTGGGGTGGGGGAGTGGGGGCGGGGGGGCGATGGATCAAAGGGTGATCAGGCCCTGGTTGTAACTGGAACTAATAGACGCGTAGACACAAGGGAAGGCGGGCTGCCCCATCTCCGCTGAACCACTTGACATCAATCAGAGCACACACTACAGCACTCCTGTTGCTTTTTTCTGTGCCACGTGAAATGGGCTGTGCAGGAGCCTTTGTGTCTCAAGTGTTAAACAACTCTGATCGTTTACTTTTTTTCCATCAAAAATTATAATTAGAGGCCGTGCGTGGATTTCAGCTGGTGGAAGCCGGAGTTCTCCTCTCGCCTTTTATCGTGTGTCTCCTAAGGCTTATGAATGGCAGTCATTACCTTGCCTGCCACTCCGTTGAATAGATCCTCGTGAGACTTTCTTCAACCCACTGTCACTACACGTTACAGAGCGTCAGGAAACGAGACGGAGTGGACTGTACGTTTCAGAGAGCTGAGCTTTTTCATTTTCCTGCGACGTTGCAGTTTCCGCCGCAATTTCTTTTTTCTCCTGTCTGGAGATCCACCCACCGAGGTGAATTAAAAAACCGGAAACCCCTGAGATACAGAGACCGATAAAAAGACAAATCTGTGTTGGAGTGGTGGAGCAACACTCAGAACTGGAATAGCTGCCCCGTTTGATGAGAAAGTGGAATGACAAAGTAGCTCTGCAGAATCGTATTTCCCGATAACGTTTTGCATCACAATGTCTCACAAAAAAGTGTCCGTCTATGACATTACACACTGTGACAGAGTTACAGATCAAACAAGATAACAGGCGTGGCTGGCATTTCACACAGGACTCTTGATCGCGTTCAAACAAGGCAGCTCGTCCCTTCCCCGTTGATGAGATTGAACGAGACGTTCACACTTTAAGCCTACCTGCCTGTGTGGAGGATCTCCAGGTTGCTCCAGAGACCGACTCTCCCCTTCACTGCAATGGCACGTGTCAGCTCACGGCTTCTCGTCCATCCGAGGCGCCGCCACCAAACCGGCTGAAGCAGCTCCCAAGCTGCCAGGGGATCGAGGCGGACGCCTCGTCATGGCGCGTTGCCATGGAAACCCCCTGAGCGCTGTCACACAATGGATGTGGGTGGCTACGTGCAGCCCCTTGTGCGGATCAAAGGTGTCCACCTCAATTTGGGAGCCGGTCAGGACGATATCAAAAGGTCTCTGCCTCGCTGTCCGTCTGCCTCTGGAGTGACGGACCCTTTCGCATCACTTCACAGAGAGAATGCACATCAGTGTGGTGTCCACATGGGCTCCTGTTTGGCCAATGTGAACAACATACACTTGTCTGTGACAGCGAAAGGCAGGGTCGTAACACGGAGATAACTTGCTATGGGTTCCCCGTGGTGGCCCTGGAGAGAGAGAGAGAGAGAGAGAGAGAGAGAGAGAGAGAGAGAGAGAGAGAGAGAGAGAGAGAGAGAGAGAGAGAGAGAGAGGGGGGCACCCTGCAGGAGACGCGCAGGCCAATGCTCCTCTCCTGCTCTGCTTTGACTCATTCCGAGTGTGGGAGCACAAACAGAGCCATTAGTTGGCATTTATCACTGGGCGAGAGGCGCGGTCGGGTTGCCGCCGGTTGTGCTCCCCGGAAGACTGTGGGCTGAATAATTCATGGGGAGGCATCAGCCAATGCCCGCGCGCGCAGACACCAACACACGGACGGATGAACATGCAGACACAAACAAACCCTCGGACAAACAAACACTCTCCTTCTCTATCTTTCCAACGCACGCGGCCAGCGAGGAGGTAAAGTGTGACGCCAATGGAAAAAATGATGGACATCCTCTTTGTTTTTCATCCCCCCCGTTAACATGTCAACCCAAAACACATTCTCCTTTACACCACCTTTCCACTTCCCCTCGGAGGTGGAATTGTGCCCAGCCAAGAAAAGCCAAATGAGAGTTTTCAGAGAGCCTGCTTATCAAAGCCCCAGACTTCCTCCGCTGACCTCTCTGCTGGAGACTGGAATAGGCCCTGCCAGCCCCAGCGTGTGGGGTGGCTGCGGGGAGCTAAACGACTCTTCCCCTCTATCTGATTCACTGCCAGAAGCAATCGCTCTGAGGAGGCCGGCCATCGCCGCAGCGTACAGCCCTTGGGCACCTCGCTCCACTCTGCTGCTGATGGCCCTTATGGGAGGGGAAAATGATGACCGACCCCCCTACCCCCCCGACGTCTGTGTGGCTGATAACAGACGCCCTGGATAACAGCTTTGCACAGGAGTGTTGGCTCACGGTGCCTAGGATGGCCACTGGCGCGCTGACACTAACTGTGTGGGACCACAGCGGCCCCTTCCCCAGGCAGCCCGTCCGCTCCGCCCCACTCCCGAGCTTCTCCTGGGACGCTCACGTGGGGGGCCATGGTGGGAAGCGGCCGTCGTGCGTTTAGGTGTGCGTGGGGACTTTGAGCTCCAGGACCTGTCCCACTGTGGGACGGCTTGAGGCCGGCCTGCTGTGTTGGCTGGGCCGGCCAGACGTTATCTGGTGGGGTCTGGTGTGGCGTCACCAAGCAGAGAGCCCATCTGGTTGTAATCCAGCGGGACCACTTTGGGGGCCCGCCGGTGGTCGTGGGTCGCGCCCAGTTTGCCTTCAGGGTGAGAAAACCTGCATCTTTACAGCACGGCTACCGCAGTCTGTTTTTCCACAGGTCCAAGGATTTCAAAACGGAAATCCTTTATTCTTGTGAGCCGCGTAATAGCCGTACTCTTGGGCAACCCGGTAATCTTGGGACCGGTTTTTAAATTGTATCGCCGTTGAATACCAAAAAGGTCTCCCTCCGCTGAACCTTCCATTTCAGGTCTGAGACCCCCTATTTGAAAAGCAGGGGACAGTCAAGGGGATTATTCTCGGGAGGAATTTGAAAGGATTCACTGAGGACTATTGTTTTATGTTGTCTTCGATTCACCTCTTTTGTCTATTCAGTTGAAGGGCTTAAACTGCTGCCGTGTAACTGGTAATCACAAGGAAACAGTATTAACACATTTCTCATATTGTTATATTTAAACAGTGTTAACACATTTCTCATATTGTTATATTTAAACAGTATTAACACATTTCTCATATTGTTATATTGGTCAAGGCTTTATCGGGCCCTTCGTTGTAGTTAATATTACGTGCAGGATGGAATTGCTGAGGGTCTTTGAGCTTTTTGTTTCTATTATATTAAAGGAAGGTAGGTCAACCCCTCAGGTTCAGATCATTTGAATATATTCCTGAGTGTGTATACCACATAACTGCCCACGCTGGACTGCAGAGTGCATTTCCTCGGAGCCCTAAGGGTATAAGCCGCATGCTTTTCACTCCATTACCTTTTTTTGCTCATATGTTTATATGTCTATACCTCCTGTCATCGACTTCTGAAAACCGTCGGCAGTCTATGCTATGTGCATGAGCAAAAGCAATAGGGAACCAGCGCAAATGGACTCAAAGATTAATCAAGGAAGTGTAGAAATGAAGTTGAGTTGAACAAATTGGATGAGGAAGGTCTGTCACAGACACACATAATGAAAATCCAATTTCAGCTTTTTCTTCTATCTAAAAAAAAAAAAGCGGCGGTTTTGATAGGGCGGCGGCCTATGTCTACCTACCATAATGAATCCTATTCTCAATGGACTGTTTTTTTTGGTCTACATCCAGAGCCCGGTTAGTATCCATGAATTAAATAACATGTCGGCCTGTATCTCACCTGGCAACGCTGCCTAAATCCTCCTCGGCCCCATCCAACATTAGCGGGTTCAACCATTAGCTCGCTGCCCTCGTGGCAATCTAACAATGCCTAATTTCCTCTTCACAGCCCCTGTCAGCCCTGTACAAAAATAAAATCTATTTAAAAACAAAATGTGTTACAACAAAAGATTTTATGTTGAATTAACCAATATAAATTAATCAATTTGTAACCTTTTAACCTTTATTCTTTATATTTAAAGTTATGTGGTATTTAGGATAAGTCTGCTAGCTGGCCATTGGCATACCATTTTATTGCTTTTTGAAAATGTTTTTCTTGTGCCACGTAAGTTCTGAACTGCATCAATGATAATTGCTGCTTGCTCAGCACATACCAAATGAGATTAAGGAGGGGCAGCATTATTAGTAAAAAAAAACAACTGACAATTTCTTTTATGTATGTTATCTGGCAAGTAATCATAGTATTTTTTGTAAGTATCTGTAATTTGATTAGTCATATATTTCTGTAAATATAACGGATTACAGTTATTTTTAGTATTAAACGCTGCTAACATACATACCATTACTCCACAACTTTGTGACAGTACACCAGTTGAAAACGCTGGCCTAGAGGACAGCGCATGAGTCTCAGTCCGTAAAACATGAAGATCTTGAGATATTGGCTTCTTCACGGTGTTGGCGGACCGTTAATTGATGGTTTGTTGATTTTGTAAAAGTTTTTTTTCTGCCCTTTATATTTAGTAAGAGGGACACCATAGTAAAGAGAGTGTGATGACAGGATCATTTTGAATCAGGATTCGATCCTATGAACTCCTGGGGTATGGATGGCCAAGCAAGTGTGCTAGACCCATCAGGCAAGCACCTTAGATGTGTTGTTGTCATGGAGTCACTCTGGTTCTCTTTTTAGTCCCAGTTTTGGCTTTGCATCTGACTCTTTTGAACATTTACAATGATCAACAAATAAAAGATACAGTGTATTCACCCTTAATTGACTTAATAAATAGGGCTGGAAAACCAATTGACTCTTTGCACCTTCCCATCTCTCCCGTGGGCCATCTGTCTTAATCAACGTTGTGGTGGAAAGATAACAATAGGATCAATGCGTGGCAATTAAATCTGTAAGGTTAAGCTTGGCCCCAGGCTCGAGTGTTTGCACTGGGCTGCCGGGAGTGTTGACATAGGTTGTGTTTGTCCAAGAAGATGAAACTACCCCTTGGAGGGTGTGCCCTATTTCTGTGTTGCTGTCAGCTCTCATTGACCGGCGTCTTCCTCTGTGTTTAGACACAGAGATGTCCCTGCAGGGAGCAGCTTAAAGCTGCACCATTAGGCTTTCAAAGGCGTCTGTCATTAAGGGAGGTCTTCAAAGATGGCAGTCTGTAAACTGGCAGTAAACAATGGCTGGCGTCGGCCTCCTTTCCTCTCCTACGGCTTTCTCTTCCCTGCCCGTCTGCTTCTCTGGGTCTCTTACGTTGCACACAAGCATGCGATCACACACGTTGGCTGCAAAGAAGAGCAAACACTATCTGTACACATGCACTGTACGCTCGTGGACGCGACTGCCGAATAGACTCCAAAAAAGACAAATGCAGAAATGTTTGTTCTAACACGCATAGTCATTTCAAACATGCCTACAAGGCATGACTGCCTAAACAAGGCCACAGGGATATTTTTTGGGAAATAAAAGGATGATTGAAATTATGTCCCGTGTTACTCTTCATGCGTCTTAGCATTACCGCTGCGCTCAAATCCCCTTATAGGTTGAGGAGCTGTGGATGCAGACGACTCATTTGCCATGCAGATTTATTCAATTCCCAGCTCCTGCCGCAACCAGCTTATTAACGGCGTTTAAATCACACGCATTTACAATTAAAATAAAATGTAGGCCATTAAAGGATCGGCGGCAGTCCAAAAGGGCCCCATCAGCGTAGTTTGCCTCCTATGAACCCGTTTGAACGGCTCCGCCTGTGCTATTAGGCATATGTGAAGCGCCGCTCCGGGATGACTTCAAGAGTCAACCCTGATATGATTGAACTTCCATTCCTTCCATTCCATTCATGGGCGACTCTGCCATATTGCCCAGACTAATTAAAATAATCAAAGGCCTGCTGTCAGGTTGGCATTCTTATTCTACTGTTGTGGCTCGTCTTTAATTGCCTTTGCATTTTAATCTTTAGGCAGTGGGAGGAAAGTGCGCTGCGTTTCTTTCTCTGTCTGTTTCTCTTTCCGCCTCTCACTACCTTTGGACGTCTTTTTTCTCTTACTTTTATTTATACATTTTTTTTCTTCTCTCTCTCTCTCTCTCTCTCTCTCTCTCTCTTTCTCTCTCTCTCTCTTTCACTCAAAGTTCTGTCGTCAGCCCTCATTTTCTCCCTTTCGGTCTTTCTATCTCCATCCCCGCCTGCCTGTGCTTTTCCACTGTATCCGTGAGTGGACCGACTGCAGTGGGCTGTGCGGAGCGGAGCGGCGCCGCACGCTGAAGCCCGGAGCGCTGAATGGATTCCCTGCTGGCGGGGGTCATCATCAGCCTGCCTTTAACCGACTCCCCCGATGCATGCTTCACTGTCTTTCAATTTTGCCCCTCCGATAATGCCGCTCCGTCGCGTAGCGATAACGGGTTGAAAACATGTGAAATGTCCTCGCCCGAATGGACATATAACTTCCCTCTTTTCCGTGTCTTTGGGTATTTCCGTTTTCCTTATCATTGTCATTCCCAATTCCCTGCACTCTTTGTCTGTGCGTAAACCTATAGGGTGCTCAAACACCCTCTATGCCTATCGTTCATCTTTGACATATTGCCTGATATCCAGGAAGTTTGTGCAACACAAATTGTAATATTCCCAGGCCTAAGGATTTGGAAATACTCTCTGCACTACGGTTCAGTAATCTCAGAAAATACCCGAGCAACAATTTGACCCTGTTCCCATGTTTTTTTTTTAGCCCTCTCTTACTGGCGCTCCCCGATAAACATCGGCGCATTAAGATATTAGCGAGACACAATTTGGATGAAGCAGATTTATTTTTTGACCGGAATTTGCGCATTTGATAAGTGGGGATTGGAGATGTCTCTTGGGCAGCGACCGAATGGAAAAACAAGCCTTGAGTGGCTCAGCGATGATGTAGTGTAGTACAGGGATAGTCTCGCTCCATCTTTTGCCTGCTGTGGTACGTTTAGTTTGGCTCCTGGAAAAGGCTAGCGACAGATTCATGAGTCAAATAATCAATAGAACTTTCCTCCAAGATTCTTCTTCTTCAGAGAGTGACAGGGGATTAGCTCCTTATCAATACAATGTATCAACTCTGCTTTGACTAACTGTTTATCCACCTGTCAAGACCTGTTTTCACCGCGACCTATCGCCCGTCGAGCCCTGCTGTCAATCATCTGCTGAGTGGCTGATTGGCATAACTTCAGACCGTCGGGAGACTGTTTTAGTTCAGTTGTGGTTGAAACTCGGATATTTTTATTTACTCAATGAGAAAAGAGTTGAGGGACAATATTGTCACAAAGGCCCATTGTAAATGCATAGAGGACCTGCTATCATCCAATAAGTGCAATAAAAGCACCAAGCATAATGGTATCCATTTTATATTTTGCATCACTTACAGTCGTACGGTAGTAGCAGCAGGAAGTGGCACAGTGCTATTCCTCTCCTGTCAGTCTGAGCTCTCCTCCTCCTCCTCCTCCTCCTCCTCCTCCTGCGTAGGTGTTTATCCCCCTGCACTTAGTCACGATTAGCCAATAAATAACCTGCGATAAAAGCCACACATCAAGTGAAGGGTGGCTCTGGTGCTCCGACGTCCTCTGCCTCTCTTTAGGCTGGAGACTGGACATGACGGGAGCCCTCTCCCCATTTTGTCAAAACCCCCCAGAGGATGAGCGAGCTTCCTGTTCGGCTGCATCGAACGTAATTCCCACCGGCTCCCTGACCTAACCTGAAGCTGAGCTGCGGCGCACATCAGCCCTCGGGGGGTGGGGTGGGGGGTAGCCACTTGTTCCGGGCATCAAGAGCGCTCCAAAGCCGTCATTAGCTGGATCCCACCTCGCCTCGCCTCCACCTTCCCGCCGTCATGCAAATGACAGTTTCATTATGCCGACGGCGACGGCCCCCGCCGGCCCGTCCCTCTCATCTCCGCGGCGATGGCGAGGCGCCGCGCTCCGTCCCGGTAATTGACACCGTCGTGGCTCCTCCACGTCAAGGAGAGAGCAAGGCGGACGACTGACGAGGGGAACCGTATTAGATACCACGGAGATTGTGCGTGCGTGCGTGCGTGCGTGCGTGCGTGCGTGCGTGCGTGCGTGCGTGCGTGCGTGCGTGCGTGCGTGCGTGCGTGTGTGTGTGTGTGTGTGTGCGTGTGTGTGTCTGGTCATGTTTGACATTCACTTTGGGTGTCACCGCCGTCTCCATGCGTGACATTGCCTTGATCTGCGTCTTTTGAGATTGTGAGTCCAAACTCTGCCTCTGCATGGCTGGGTACAGCGCCTCATTTTATGGTTGTACGAAGGGGTTGTCTTCTTTAGTGGGCGAAAGGCCTCGGGGATTCAGGCTCCGCTTCCCAGACCGCAGTGGAGCGAGCAGTGACGGCGCGCGGCCAGCAGGGAGCAGACGTGAGACAAGAGGGATAGAGGCAGGCAAGCCAGGAGAAAAAGGAAGAGAGGGAGATAACAATGCAAAAATGTAGCAATTCCCTTATACGTGCGTAGCATAACGCATCGTTCCCCTCTGTCCCCCCATCCAACAGGTCCCTGGATCTCCTAATACCCCTCCCTCTCTCTCTCCTCTGCACTGCTTTCCCCCACAGAGGTTTTTTTCTTCTTCATTTTATCTTAATCCCCATCGAGGCCCTTCCGGCACAGAGCTCAACGGCTCCGTCGCACACCCCCCCTTATCTCCCCGCTGATAGACAGTGTCAGCGTGTGAGGGTATTACATCCAGCTGCTGTCCAAGATGGAGGACGGGCGCGAGAGAGCGGGGCGCGAGGATGGCGTGTGTGTGTGTGTGTGAGTGAGAGGGGGGGGGGGGTTGGTGGGGGATGGGGGGGGGGGGGGGGGGGGGACGCAGCGTTGGAGGGCTGATAATAGGCGCTCCCCGCTCGGGGGTCTTATCTCCGCCACCACGGAGGGCTGCGCCCGGGGATGGCCGTTTATCGCTCTGCCAGGCGGGCGCCGTGGCGAGAGGAGCGCCCCGCTCGCTGCTGCGGTAGCCGGGGCGATAGCGCTTCCCGTTCGCGGTGTGAACAGGTCTCACCCCCTCCCCCCACCCCCACCCCCCCCCCCCCCCCCCCCCCCCACCGTGGCTGGAGACCGCGAGGACAGGCCCGGGAAGGTGACGAGAGATCACACGTTTGGAAACAGTATCTCCCGTTAGCCTGTGATAGTTCCGTGTGGCGAGGCCGCAGGTCGACTCTGTGCTCCGCCGGCTACGCGGCTTTGGGTCATTCCTCTCCTTTTATCGGAGCGCCGGGTTGAGGTCACTTTCTCCTCCAAACACTTTTGAGTTTTGTTTGTTGGAAACGCCATAGAATCGCTCCATCAATGGACTGTAGAAGAGTAAGTCAGGGAGAGAGAGAGAGTGACATACAGCAAGAGAATGAGAGAGGGAAAAATAAAGGGAGGGAACGCGGGAGCGAGGAGAGGAGGAGGGAGTCTGACAAACTGCGGATGAAGAATGAGAGTGTAGTTTGGCTCAGTTGACGCTCCCTGCCTTCGACAGTGTTTGCTATCAATGGCCCTCTGTCCCAGAGTGCCGATCCACAGGGGGCAGAATAGGAGAGAGAGACGGGGGGGGGGGGGTTTGCATGCAGTGATGGCAGAGGGGATTTGCGGCAGGCTCCCTCTCACGCTGTCACTCACACATTTGCATAAAATGTCCCTGCTCCCTCCGACTTTGACATTTGCATAAATCCGCAGCTTGTGAGGAAACTTTTTTGCCGCGCGCTGACCCAACATGGCACATGCCTAGCAGAGTGACAGAGCTATGTTTATCCGTGGGAAAGGGAAGAGTGATGGCACACACTTACAGTTCTATCACAAGAATCATTCACACACACACACACACATACACACACACATATACACACACACACACACACACACACTCACAAAGCAGTGACAGGCACTTTAACGTGAATGTGCTGTGAGGCTTTGTCACTCTGAATGTGATTTATGGCGTCGACAATTTTTATGAATCTTGGCTTCAACAGGATTGTTGCAGGCTTTCGGTTGGAGAGAGCGTGCGCCAGTGCAGTCCGGCCTCGATGGCCTGACACGGGTCGTGATTAGAGAAGGGACCGTTGTGTCCTGATAACACGTTAAGACACAAAGCATAATGTGCAGCCTGTCGCAAAATCAGGCGGGTTGGGCACATTTCAAGGCACACGCTAGTTCACCAGTGTGTGTGTGTGTGTGTGTGTGTGTGTGTGTGTGTGTGTAGGTGAATCGAGCGCCCACTTGGTTTCAACGTGGGAAAAAAGCAATCTTCTCTCGACTGCAGGTACAATGCAGACGCTCTGCGTGTCGGACTTGGGAGAAAAGGCTCATTGCGTAACGTCTATGTGGGCAGGCCTTTTTACCCGAACAGGCGTTTTTCTCGGCCGGTGCCGCAGACCCTCCTGGCTGACTTTGACTCGCTCCCCGGCGTGCTCGCCTGGCGGGTGGTTGCTATGAGACGGACGGGGGGACGTGGGAGCGGGTCCTTGACCCTCCGCGCGGACGGGATCAGAGCGTCAAGTGTCACCCCTTCACCCCTATGGAGACGTACCGCATACACACACACACACACACACACACACACATATGCACACACAAACACTCACCGCAATACAAAGAACATAGATCTCTGGCTGGTTCAAGGTTGCTGGTAGTCGGAGTACAACGGACAATGCAGGCACCTGCATTCCTACGCGCAGGTACACACATCCTCAGGACAAAGATACACACGGACAGACGCAAACTCCACTTTCAGTAAGGTGACACAACACACACACACACACACACAAATGTCCCTCACAGAGAAGTGACAGAAAACACACGCACACATACCCCCTGATACGCCGGTTCCCACAGTGTTTGATGGCCACTGGGGTGTGAACTTGAACTGGAGTGGAAATCACACGCCCCCCCCCCCCCCTGATAAGGCCTGCGTAAAGAGCAGACCCAGATATCACCTCACACGGCCGCCCGTGGGGGGGGTGGCGAGCGCTCCCGTGTGTGCGCGGCGCGGGGGGGCTAGTCGATATTCAATTAACGCAGGCGCATAGTCGACGGTGACTGTTTATCAATAGCTGCTTTTTAACTGCACACCGCCAGCACACTTAATTACACTTCCCATTACCAAACAGCACACAAGTGTACAAACAAACAAACAACATTGGGCCAAGTTTGAAAAGTGAGCCGATATGTGTGTGGGAGAGGGGAGGGGGACGGAGTTTGGGTTTTAGGGGAGTTGCAGAGTTCACGCACACGCACACGCACACGCACACACGCACGCACGCAGTCTATCTCTCTCCCGAATGCATCCCGTGCCATGTATTCTTACAGCCCGTCGACCCGGACAGAGGGGCACTCTGTGCTGCTGTCACACCGCCGCCATGCCTCCACGGAGTGTCGGTCCGCTTCCGGACGTGTATCTGGGACGCGGGGCCGACCCCGTGACCCCTGACACGGTTCCTTTTCCTGTGCATTCCACAGCTCACTGCACAGAGAACCGGGCGGACACCCGCCGGGGGGGGGCGGAGGAGGCACAAAGGCTCCCCAACTGTCACGTTGCTTTGTGGGGATTGTTTAGTGTGGCACCAGCACGGCTACGCCGGGAGTCATGCCCGGAAAATGGTTCCAGACTGTTACAATACTTGGCCAACGAGCTGGAAAAAAAGCACAGCGGTCCGCATGTCAATCAATGTGGCTCAGACGCGGAAAACACACTTGATAGCTCAGCGCGCTTTGTAAACCCGCTATACATGCACATGTATGAAAGTATTGAAAGAGTTAAATCACTGTAGATGTCACCATAATCGGATACAATGGTGTGAATGTCAAGGCAAGCGATAGGAATCCGTCTGCCTGCTTTCTCAGAACGCAAGGATTTGATGCGCTTCATCTAACCGCCTGGTTCTACGGTAAGCCTGTCAATGAACTTCAAAAGTCACGCAGAGCCAACAGGAGCCACACAAACACACACACAAACACACACACACACACTCACACACAGTCTCCTCTCTCTCCAGCTGTGGGTAAAGTCAAGTTATAACAGTACGGCTGAGACCAAGCTAACTCCATACCTACTTAACATAATGTGATCCACAGCGGGACAGTCCCACACATTCTCCCCTGCCCTCCCCTCCCCTCAATGGGTTTCACTACAAAGGGGCCATGGTGGGGCAGTGGGGACCGCCACTGGAAAACCAGCACGGGATCCATAACTCAGCCCCCTGATGACCCTGGTCTGGTTCCTGGGCCTTTGTCTGTGTCTGCATTGTGGGGTCGATTTATGCTGTCATCAAAAGAGTGGGTTTGTGCGATCCTAAACGCAAGGCGAGCGCTCGGGTGACGGTCTGTGCATATCGAGGGTTCTGCAGACTGGGGAAACAGAGCGAAAAGTTTGAGGGAAGTTGTGTGCGTTGATCTTTATTTTTCTTTTTTCTTTTTTTCTCTCGCCCCAAAAGTAAATCGAGTTCAAGACACACTCGTTTGAAATTGAATCAGCAAGCTGTCTTCTGACTCACCCTCTGGGGTAGAAAAAAAAAGAAAAAAGAAAGGGCCCGCCACACGAACGGGGGGATCGATCAGGCCCTGTTTGTCTGTCCGAGTCTAAAGATATGAGCTAAAAAAGAATCCTTTGGATCAAGGATTGAGCCCCCCCCCCCCTGCAATGTTTGAGTCGCGGGCCTCAATTGTCATTCTGCGCGCCTCAGCTCTTCGTGTTTACCCTATTAGAGGGCTGCGCCTCTGTCCTTTGGCTACGTTTGCTCTCCCCCCCCCCCTATTCCCCTCCACCTCCTTTCTGTTGTGGGGGTGGGGGGAGAGCTTTCCAGGGACAAAGGGGTGAATACATTATGAATAGAAAGAGGGTGGGAGGGACATGGAAACAGCAGGGTGTGTGTGTGAGAGAGAGAGAGAGAGGGGTAGAGGGAGAGGCCAGAGAGTGGGAGAGTGCGATCGAGGAGAGACACAGAGCGCTGGGACAAGGGTTTGTCACTGGGAGCCACAGCGCAACCAAAACCCAGAGGGCGAGGGGGGGCGAGTAAGTCGGGACCGAAACGAGAACCACTTCGCTTCCGCAAAAAGAAAGGATTACCAAACTTGCAGCAGGCTCGCGCCGGAGAGGGATGTGGGAAGCTCCGGGCACTTTGCAGCTGGAGGGCTGCGGGAGGGCGGACTGCACCAACTCCCACCACTCCTCCCTGCCCACCATCCCACCCACCCCCCCCGGTCCGGCACATGGTACGTTCCATTTAAAAGGCTGCGTGTCATCTCTGTGTGTGCGCTGGGTCCTCTCTGAGAGCAGCTGCTCACAGCGCATTGCTCCGCGGCGGGAGCACTCACTCTCTCTACCCCCTGCCCGCTGCGCACTGCATCGTTTTTTTCTCTCTCGCTCTCTCTCTCTCTCTCTCTCCCCCTCTTTTCTTTTCACTCTCCCCTTTCTCGTTCCTCTGAAGCTCTGCCGCATTCTTCTTTTGCTCCATAGGATCCCTCTCTCTCTCTCTCTCTCTCTCTGTCTCTCTCGGTGTGTCTGTCTGTGGCAGTGAGGTAATTAGACAGCGTTCTTTAGGCTGTAACAGGTAGACAACCACTCTGTTGAGGAGGGGGGGGTGGGCGAGAACGCAAAGGGCTGTTTTTTTTTTTGTAATACGCGAAGTAAACTGTGAGAGAAGAGGAGCCAACAAAGGAGTGGAAGGAGGAAAAGGAGGAGGAGGAGGAGGAAGAGGGGTTGTCCGCTGGCTGGCGTCGCACCCCCCCCCCCCCCCCCACCTTAACGCCGGGCTCGTTCTTTGACACCATGCCGCTCTCTGTGGGTCTGGTCCCCAGGGGAAGATCCTTAAAATGATGGAGGACAACAAGCAGCTGGCCCAGCGGATCGACGGCGCCATCCAGTCGGCCAGCCAGGAGGTGACCAACCTGCGCTCGGAGCTGTCGGCCACCAGCCGCCGGCTGGCCGAGCTGGGAGCCAGCAGCCCCCCGGCCCTGGAGAACCACCACCGACACAACCACCACGAGGACAGCCTGCGCTACCGCGGTGAGTTGGCGCCCACGGTGTGGCGGAGAGAACGTGTGGGAGAGTGTGTGTCCCCAGTGGCAGTGTGTGTCTGTGTCGGTTTATGTGGGTTTGTTTGTGCGCGCTTATGACAAAGAGGAAAAGAAAATAATCAAAGAAAGTCTGTCACGAGAGATGTCGGCTGTCTGGGCATGTGTCAGTTTAAGTGCGTGCGTGAGTGCGTGCGTGTGTGAGTGTGTGTGTGTGTGTACGGGAGAGGTAGGAGCGGCGGAGAGAAGGAGAGAGAGTGGGAACAGGAACGTGTGTGTGTGACTGTTGTGAAGCCGAGTGTGGGAAGTATTCAGGGAATGCACAGCGCGGTGCCTAATCTAATTCCACAGTTCCTGTTCAAACTTATTTCCTTGAGAGACTCGCATCAGCCCGGCGGGGAAGTGGAAAGGGGAAAACAGACACAGTGTGCGTCTGCGTGTGCGTGTGCGTGCGTGCGTGCGTGCGTGCGTGCGTGTGTGTGTGTGTGTGTGGGTCTCTGTGTGGGGCTGTGCGTTGGTGTGGAGGTCTATGTGTGCTTGCCTGTGTGTGTTGAAACTGAAGCCGGAGGGAGCCCGCTGGTCTCGGGTCTCGTCTCCCAGGCTGAGTTTGGGGTCTCGGTGGGCTAGTTGCTGGGGCTGGGCTCCCCCTTTTCTCTTGTTCCAGCCAGGGCTTTTTTCCCTCTCTTTCTCTCTCTCTGGCTCTGTGTTTGGCGGGAGAACTGCTGCCAAGCGCTGAGACATGGGGCCCGGCGTCGCGGTACAGCACACTCCCCGACGGGAGGAAAGAGGTGGAAGACTGGAGGGGCAGCGCCATTACGAACCCAGTGAAGCGCTTGAGAAAGGGGGAGGGGGGGCCTTCCCCATGTTGAGTCGACTGTGAGAAGAAAAGAAAACGTGTTTTCAGCCCATACCCAACACATCTGCTCTCCACGACGCCCCCCCCCCCCCCCCCCCCCCCCCCCCCCCCGTCCGTCTCTAGCCAGATCCCGCCGACAGCGAGCGTGTGAGACAGTCCGGCGAGTCACTCTCCATCGTCGGGAACAGCGGCGGGCCTGCAGGCCGCGGTGGCCCTGTGTTTGTTATTGCGAGGCAGCAGCAGCAGTACTGGGAAGCCCCTGCAGTTCCGGGAGCAGATCCACGGCCGCGGGCTGTTTGTGCTCCATATCCGGGCTGGATAATAAGCTCACCAGCGCGGGGGGGGGGGGGGAGGGGAGAGGGGAGAGGGGAGAGGGGAGTGGGCTGGGGTGGAACTGCCTGTCCTGTGTCGGTGATGTGCTTCTCCGTCGTGTGGATGGCGAAATGCACTCCAGCGGCAGGGGGGATGTGGGCTTGCAGATGGCATGGCTCTGGGTGTGAGGAGGTACTTTTGGCGGTGCGTGTGAAATATAGTGAGTAGGTTCTCCCTGGTGGGTGGGGAGACGGGGGCCGTTTGAACAGGTGTCATTAGCGCGTTAGCACGCTTGCTCTAATGATTGGTTGTCCGGGGAGAGGAGAGGGGTGGGGCTGGGAGAGGGCTGGGAGAGGGCTGGGAGAGGGCTGATGTGGGAGCCGTTTGGACTGAGGCTGCAGCTTCTTTCCCCTTTCGTTCTCTCTCTTTCACGTGATTTCTCACGTTCTGTTTCTCATTGCCTCCGCCGTGTTTTTCTCTCTCGCTCTTATTCTCTCCCCCCCCCCTCTTGTCCGTTTCTCTCTCCGAGCCTGGCCCCCTTTTCCGCTCGTACATGCGGGGTTAGGAGGCCGCCTCGCATTCCCACATTCCAGCAGCGGTGATGTCATGCTTCCTGTTCTCGGGCCCCGGCCAATCAGCCAGTCAGTCAGTCAGTCAGTCAGTAAGGTGACATGTGGTTCTGTCAGCCTGTCTGTCAAGCTGATTAGGCACAGCCCAAACCCCCCCCCCCCCCCCACTCTCCCCTCAGGGCAGAGCACACGGACAGACCGGGGCGGGCTCTCGCTGCTCATTTAGGCCTCAGAAGCTACCAGACGGTGGGATCCGTTCTTGCGTTTATTTGTTGTTGGTTTACTAACTTTTCAAGGAGCTCTCAAATGTGATCCTCATGTGCTTTTAATTACATAGAGAGAGGCTGTAACGGTGTGTGTGTGCCAGTGTGTTTTTGTGTCTGTGTGTAGAATGTGTTTGTGTACTGTGTGTGCAGAATGTGTTTGTGTACTGTGTGTGCAGATTGTGTTTGTGTTATCTGGGTGTGAATGTGTGTTTGACACCGTCAGCAGCTTCTGGAGATTCAGCATTCTTAAGGGTGTGTAAGGTGATGATCCCTCCCCATCTAGATAGGGCAGATTGTCAGTCCAGGGGGTTGACTCTGGGCTGGGTCGGAGCAGAACGAAAGGCTGGCTGGGCTGCGTCTCAACAAAGTACAGGACGGCCGGGGGCGACTGCAGACCGATGTCCAATGTGGCTGTGAAAACGTGTCCCCAGTCGGCGCCTCCTTGCCCTTGGAGCGTGCCCTCTCTGGATCAACGGCAAGCCCCCCCCCCCCCCCCCCCACACTCCCCCTTCACTGGCCAGCGCGGCCCAGGCTCTCCTCGCGTTCTTTCATTCCATCGGCGCGTTCGGTCGGTCCCGTCTCTGAGAGCGCCTACTACTCTCATGCAATTTCAAGCCTGTGCGAGCACGACCGATCCGCAGACGGTCCTTGTTTTTCTATTTGCTCTGTGTCTGTGAGTGTTGTGAGTGTCGTGCTTACAGTAGGAGCGCGGCCGCGCGTGTCCGTCGGCACTGCCTCCTGGTGGTCCAACGGCCGCTAGCCGTAATGTGTTCGTCTGTAAGGGGGGGGGGGGGGGGCAGGCACGATCGGACACTTCTCCTTAATCAATCACGTTGATGTTCAGCCCCGGCTCCACTTAGCATTTGTAAACGATCCCGACGTTTCAACGCCAATCGACCCCACGGCACTCTCCCTCCATGGGCAGCTCAGCGGTTGAGAGGAGGGAAAAAAGACTGAGTGAGAAAATCTCCTCCTAGCACCTAAGGCCTTTGTAAAGAGAGTGAGAGAGAGACAGAGAGAGAGAAAGAGAGAAAAGGTAAAACAGCGAGCAGGCCATAGCGAAGTGTCTTCTAAAAAAATCAATACACAATAAGACTAATTCCTTTTTTATAGTTTGCGGGGGGGACTGCTCCGTGCCCTGCGGTGTGTCAGTAGGAGAGACACGCAGAGAGACATAGAGAGACACGCAGAGAGACATAGAGAGACACGCAGAGAGACATAGAGAGACACGCAGAGAGACATAGAGAGACACGTAGAGAGACAGAGAGACACGCAGAGAGACATAGAGAGACACGTAGAGAGACATAGAGAGACACGCAGAGAGACATAGAGAGACACGCAGAGAGACATAGAGAGACACGCAGAGAGACATAGAGAGACACGCAGAGAGACAGAGAGACACGCAGAGAGACATAGAGAGACACGTAGAGAGACATAGAGAGACACGCAAAGAGACAGAGAGAGACACGCAGAGACAGAGAGACACGCAGAGAGACATAGACACGCAGAGAGACATAGAGAGACACGCAGAGAGAGAGAGAGAGACACGCAGAGAGACATAGAGAGACACGCAGAGAGACATACAGAGACACACAGAGAGACATAGAGAGACACGCAGAGAGAGAGAGAGAGACACGCAGAGAGACATAGAGAGACACGCAGAGAGACAGAGTGCTCATCCCAGGCCCGTGGGACCGTGCCAGTGGATCTCCATAAAAGTCCTGAGAACGGCGAGCCGCGAAGCAGACCTCTGCCCCCCCCCCCCCCCCCCCCGCACCGCGCTCCGCTGTGGGAGCCAAGTGGGCCCGCGTTCAAGAGTGGAGCCGAAGATCCCTCACACGCCGCCTCCAGCCAGGGAGCCGCGCGGGCTGTCGTGTTTCCGGGAGGGCGCGGGCAGGAGGGCTGGTGGTGGTCGTCAGGAGTTTGGCAGTGTTCGGCAGAGACCGGGGGTCCGAACCTGAGCTTCGGTTCAGGTTAGAGGATCTGCGTTATTGGGTCTTGTCCGTACTCTGAGATGGAAAATATACAGAGCTTTGATGAAACGTGCAGCTCTGTAAAAGGAATGAGTGATTTCAAAAAGCCTGTTGTTATTAAAGTGACCCATCAAGCTGTGTTCTCCGAGTGCACTGGGATGCCTTGATAAGGGCCAGGCGTCCTGGCGCCCTGCCTCCACCGAGGGGCGAAGCCTGCCCCAGCAGAGCCGTGCGAGGGAGGCTGTCCCTCCTCATCTGGCCTGAGTTTACCAGAGCCCCCCAGCCCCGGGTCCCTGCTTACCTCATCGGGGTGCACGTGAAACTACAGCCAGGGGAGAGGAGGAGACTGCCTGGAAACCCAATGAAACGCCACCCCTCTCTCTCTGTCTCTCTCTCTCTCTCTCTCTCTCTCTCTCTCTCTCTCTCTCTCTCTCTCTCTCTCTCTCTCTCTCTCTCTCTCTCTCTCTCTCTCTCTCTCTCTCTCTGTCAGTTCAATTTCAATTTTAATTCATTGGCACGAAAAGACAAATGCTTTTTTTGCCAAAGCGAACGTAGATCAACAGAGATTGTGGCAGACCTACACACGTGCATACATAAAAAAGGCACGTGTAAAGATTATAACACAGAAAATCACTGTAGAAATGACGTGCGTTAGCAGTGACAATAGGATGAGCAATCCCAATCTCAATAGGATGAAGAATGAACAGTTTTTTCTCTCTCTCTCTCTCTCTCTCTCTCTCTCTCTCTCTCTCTCTCTCTCTCTCCCCCTCCCTCTCTCTCACGCAGGCGAAGTGTTGAGAGAGAATGTTCTGTGCCTACTCCTCCCCCCGTTCCCCGGCCCATCCAGCCCACCCCCGCGGCCCTCCTCCCCCTCCTCCAAATTCCCCACTACCCTGCCACGCCCTGTCTATGGCCAATGCAGCGTGAGAGCAACTGTGTCCAAACAACAGCCCCTACAGTGCTCTCTCTTTCTCCCCCCTCTCCTCTCCAGAGGAAGGCCTGGTTAGTGTAGGGGGCCTCGGGGCCTCTGGCAGCCCAGCACTGGGGCACCGCTGGGCCGGGGAGTCTCCGAGGAGGAGAGCGGGGCCCTGATGATGTTACACTTTAATCGAGTCGTTTGGAGCTCGTTTCCCGGGGACAGGCTGCGCCGTAGAACTCCCAAACCATGACTTCATGCACTGGGAACGAGACCCGCGCTGCGCTGGGAACGAGAGCACTCCGAGACGTTTGGACCCGCGCTGCGCTGGGAACGAGAGCACTCCGAGACGTTTGGACCCGCGCTGCGCTGGGAACGAGAGCACTCCGAGACGTTTGGACCCGCGCTGCGCTGGGAGGTGGCACGTTGGAGGGGAGTGTGCTCTCGCCGCGTGCGAACGCGTAAGGGAGAGCTGATCAGGCACGGCGCGTTTGACGTGTGGCGGCGTCCGTTCAACGTCCGACGGGTGTTCACACTGTGTCGGGGGGCTGTCATCGGGGGGCTAGTTGATTTGGGCTGACGCCAAACCTGTTGCGGGCCAAACTCGGTGACGGGGTCGACTGCGACACGTGGCCCGGGAGGTGGACACGACGACGCTGACGGCAGTGGCCAGCGGAGAGGCCCCCGGCAGGGCGACGCCGAGGTCAGGCAGGACACGCCAACACGTGGGGGAGGCAGGGGGGGGGGGGGGCGCTTTTGCCTCCCGGTTCTCTAGTCTGGTGTGGGAAGGTCACGAGGAGCGCCTCGCGACGGTTGAGGAGGTTGGGCTGTTCTGTCGAGGGTCACAGCCACAGTCGGGTCTGGAGGTGGCCTTGGGGGGGAAGAGGGGGACCTAGTTGGGGAGCCAGCTGGTGACAGCAGCTCTTTGGCTGGGTAGCAGGTAGCAGGTGGCCTGGGCGCCCACGTTGTTCAGCCCACTGCCATGGTCCGCCACCCCTGGCCGAGGGCCCGGGTTCAGGGCGGGACACCGGAGCAGAGGATAGCAACGCAAACAGTCTTGTCCACCTCGCAAACAGCCGCTGATCAATGGTGCCTACCAGTATTGCACTGCTGAGCAAACTGTGGAACAATAACTGGACCTCCATGTTGGAGGAGGCTGCCCCTTATGATTATTTTTACAGAGCACATTGGGGATGGGCTGTGCATAAAGCCTGTGATTACGTTGAGGTGCTCTGTTGTTGTTCGTTGTTGGTGCCGTTGTCATGGTTTTTTGTAACTGTAGTACTTTGGAGTCTGTTTGTCTGACGAGTGCTGTGCGGGGCACGCTGGATTTCCGGAAGGACGAACAAACATCTATCTGATCTGTCTGACATCTAATCGTCTTCCGCGCTCCGCCTCGGACGGCAACAAACTGAACTTTGTCAGCGCAAGCCGGGGGGAAAGTTGATGAACTTCAAGGGCAGCGGCGGAGTGCTTTAAGCGTGACATTTACCACTTAATGGCTTCCCATTAGGCGAGGCCATCAACGCACGGAGGATAACGTTCCGCCCAGCTCGGCTCCCCCTTACACACCCCGCACTCGTATGGTGATGAGGCTCCGCACCGACAAAGCCAGAGGCTTCTTAATGGGCTGCCCCCTCCCCCACCGTTAAAGTATTACAGTTGGTTTTTCTCCCACGTGGGGCTCTGATGGATCGCCGTTAGGGAGAGGGTCCTTTTGGACTTCCTGTGTCTGACGAGGTCACGGGCGGGTCAAGGGCTCAAATGGATGGGAGCGTTTTATTTGCATGGGGGGAAGGGAGGGAGTGAGTGAGGGAGGGAGGGAGTGAGTGAGTAAGGAAGGGAGGGAGGGAGGAAGGAGGCGGACGAGGATTCTTGGGAAGATTCCTCCCAACCCCTGACACCCCTCCCCCCCTTCTTCTCTTCCCCCTCTCTGTTCCTCTCCTCCCTTCTTTCTCCCTGGCCGGGGCCCCTTCGTCAGAGCATTGCGAGCCGTAAAGCTGCGCGCTGCGTAGTTCACCCGCTGGCCGAGGGTTCAGCTCTGGCCGACAGGAAGTGGGAGACAATAAGCGGTGACCTCGGTGCCTGTGGGGGGGGGGGGGTGGCCGAGCAGAGGGTCCTTCTTCTTCTATGGAGGTGCTGAAATAATAGTTCCTGTTCCCTCTGGTATGCGCGTCCAGCCGGCATGTCATGTGCCGGGAGTGCAGCTGGAGAGGATCAAGCTGGGGCTGTGTGTGTGTGTGTGTGTGTGTGTGTGTGTGTGTGTGTGTGTGTGTGTGTGTGTGTGTGTGTGTGTGTGTGTGTGTGTGTGTGTGTGTGTGTGTGTGTGTGTGTGTGTGTGTGTGTGTGTGTGATCTCACCGAGAACAACTCCCTAAGCCCCTTGTCACTTCCTATAACCGTTGAGCTGCGTTTGTTTTCATCATCAGTGGTGGCGGCGGTGCTAGGAGAGCCCCGCGGAGGTAACAGGGGCCCGGAGCCAGAGGCAGTGCAGGTGTCTGCAGGGGCCCCTGGGGGACCTGACCCTGACGACAGGAGGGGAGACAGCTCCGGGGCGTCTCAGCGGAAGACGTGTCTGGACGCCACTCCCCGCGTCTGGCTTGACCCCCGGGCTGACGGTGCTCCACGAGGGGCCTGTGTGTTCATCTACGAGGCCCGAGGGGGAAGCTGGGGTGGTGGGACAAGGAAAGGGAGCGGGAAGGCCGTCGGGATGGAGGGTTCAGCTCAGTCCCCCCTGCTGTCAAATGGCCTTTTCTTTGGTGTGTGTGTGTGAGAGAGAGAGATAAAGAGAGAGAGTCTGAGTGTCCTTCTCTCCCCCCCTCCTTGTCTCTACAGGCCCGGGTAACTCTCGCTTTTCTTCCGCTTCATATTATCCAACCCTGAGGCTTCACCTCTGGGTCCTCCACACAGCGGGGCCTCTGGACTGTTGACTTCTGCTCTCAGAGAGGCAGAGTGGGCGGAGGGGGGCCCACACACTATCTGCACACCTATCGCTCCCTGCCGCTGGTAGATAGGGCCCCCCGGCACTGCTGCGGATAGCTCCTCTCCCTGGAGAGAGGAGTAGGTTAGGGTCAGGTTTAGAGAGGGTTAGGGTCAGGGTTAGGTTAGGGTCAGGTTTAGAGAGGGTTAGGGTCAGGGTTAGGTTAGGGTCAGGTTTAGAGAGGGTTAGGGTTAGGGTAGGGTCAGGTTTAGAGAGGGTTAGGGTCAGGGTTAGGTTGGGGTCAGGTTTAGAGAGGGATGTCCCGTGAGGGATGAGCTGTGGACGGCAGCCTGTCAGTCAACTACGGGACGAAACGGCGTCGCCGCAGCGGGTTCACCCGTGGGCAGTCACGCACACGTGCACCCGTTCCCACGCGCACACAAACACACGCGAGACCCTCCTCCGTCCGGCTTGCAGCGCGGCAGACACGGCGTGGTCTCCGGCCCTGTGTGCGGGGACGTAAGAGGACGTTTAAACACTCGGGGGCACACAGCCACGCAAACCTCGAGCACAGCCACTCCACTCACGTCAACGTCACGCTCAGCGGGCGCCGTCAAGGGTGGCCGTGGCGAACGTTGAGTGGCGATGCCAGCCGGAGTGCTCGCCGGTGAGCGTTGCGGCGACCTCTCCTCTGCTGTCGCCTGAAAGCCTGTCAGAGTGGTAGCCGGCTGCCAATGGCACCCCAGCGGCCAGTTGTAATTGAAGTCCCAGGGTGCCGCTCCTCTTGCTACCTGCCTCTCCTCCCAGACAGCAACAGATGGCTCCGCACACGCGCGCACGCACACACGCACACTCACTCTCACTCATAAACACACACACACACACTCTCTCTCTCTCTGTAACCTGCTTTCGTTCTCTTTCTCTCTCTCTCTATGCACACACGCGCACGCGCACACACACACACGCACGCACGTGCTCACAGAGCTAGCTGTTTACCTCCGTGGTGATTTTTCAGAAACACTCCCGCCCCGCCACTCAGCCTGTTGCCAATTACTCTGCGATGAATCCAATCAGAGTTTGCCCTTCGTCAGCGGGAGGAACAGGGATATGACAAGCTATGATGAAGTGCTTCTTATCACCCCCACCTCGCCGGGTCGACGGGGACTAACTCAACGTTCCCCGTGCCGCGTTTCGCTGGAGAAACTCTGTGTCGTTACGGCGCAGCCCATAAATCCTACCCCCCTCTCTTTAGGAATCTTGGGTCTTGTAAACATTATTGTTGAGCAGAGCTAACATGCTATTCCGCCCTCCTGTAGTTTGAACTTGACGCATGCAAGTGTTTTTCCACCCCGGACTGATTTTGGTATGCCGGCTCTGGAAAGCATTAGCATGTTTTTGGCTGTCCCCCTGCCAAGGAGGCTCTGCACAAATATTTATCAGGTCTGCAATTACCCGGAATGTTGCTTCTCATCCTGCTTCTCGATGACGGCGAGTTTAGGACACACACACACACACACACACACTCTCTCTCACATTCTCTCATTGTACTGTATACTCACACACACAGCAAACGCAAATACACAAGCTGCAATTTATTATCACACACACACCCTCTCTCTCACACACACACACTCTCTCTCTCTCTTACACACACACACACGCACACACACACACACACACCTCTTAGTGCTGGGTTGGTTTATCTTTTCAGCAGGCTGTAATTCGGCATGTCTGCAAATGGAGTTTGTTTACTCTCTGCCAAGAGTCCTCCTCCTTCCATGGCTCCTCCGTCCAGATGTGTTTATGCCCCCCCCCCCCCCCCCCCCCCCCCCCCCCCCCCCCCCCCCCCCCAGGCCCAGCCGCGGGACAGGCAGACAGCACAGTGCAGACGCCCCCCGCCCGCCCGCCCGTGGCCTGCTCCCTGTCAGCCTCAGACACCAACCACGGTGTACTCCCCCTGCCCATCCCTCTCTCTGTGTCTCCTCTCTCTCTCTCTCTCTCTCTCTCTCTCTCTCTCTCTCTCTCTCTCTCTCTCTCTCTCTCTCTCTCTCTCTCTCTCTCTCTCTCTGTGTGTCTCTCTCTCTCTCTCTCTCTCTCTCTCTCTCTCTGTCTCTCTCTCTCTCTCTGTCTCTATCTCTCTCTCTGTCTCTATCTCTCTCTCTCTCTGTGTCTCTCTGTGTCTCTCTCTCTCTCTGTCTATCTTTGTGTCTCTCTCTCTCTCTCTCTCTCTCTCTCTCTCTCTCTCTCTCTCTGTCTCTCTCTCTCTCTCTCTCTCTCTCTCTCTCTCTCTCTCTCTCTCTCTCTCTCTCTCTCTCTCTCTCTCTCTCTCTCTCTCTCTCTCTCTCTCTCTCTCTCTCTCTCTCTCTCTCTCTCTCTCTCTCTCTCTCTCTCTCTCTCTCTCTCTCTCTCTCTCTCTCTCTCTTTCACTCTCTCCTGGCATCGAGCTGGAACTAACACATCACGCTGTCATTCTCAGCTCGACTCAGGCGCTGAGTTTTCCAGCCTCCTGACAGCTCCCCCAGACTCGCCTGCGGTCCGTCTGCCGCTCTAGACACGGACACACCCCGACTCTCGCTGCCAGGCCAGACTACCAGCCGCCCTCCCATCAGCCGCTGGTTATTATCCAGGGTGCTCGTTTCAACAATTGTGCCATATTGTCATGATGACAGACTGGACCCGAGAGGTGGAACCTTCCCCAACTTGGCCCGGGAAACAACGGGGGCCATTTAGCCCGACTCACCAGCGCCACTGTTTCTGGGTAGCGCGGTTTCTTGTTGTAAGGAGCAGGGAGGGGCCGGGGGAGACGGAAGGCTTTCCCACAAAGTCGTGTGATTAACCGCGACCAGACTTCTCCCGTCCAGGAATGTCATCCCAGACCGCCCAAAAGCAGGCCCCTGTTCCATTAGCACAGCGCCGGGCCCGCCGCGCCTTCACAGGCCGACGGGGGGAACAGGCCCACCGGGGGCTCTGCTCTGACATGGGTAAATGAGTCTATTCCGCCGAGTGACACAGTGACGGGCTGGGCTGTCAAATCCGCCTGTCCCAGGCGGACCATAGAATTCGTGCCCCCCCACCCCCACCCCCTCACATTGGAGAGCCAGTGGACCAGGTAAAGGGAGGTAAAGGTGGGACGGCCAAGGTGATAAATTCCTCCCGGGTTATTGTATGGCACTGTGTCGGCCCAGACACCCGCCATTACTTTCCCCTCTTTATAAGGTTAGAGAGGGCCCCAGGGCCGGAGGGTGGGTGGGGGGGGGGGGGGGGGCTCTGTGATCAGAGGGGCCGGTCCACATGAGAGGAGTGAGGGGGGGGGGGGTAGTGAGGGGGGGGGGGGGGGGGGGCGGCTGGAGAGGACGACGAAATCAAAGAGGAGAACCAAATAAAAAAAGAGGAGGGCCGACAACGAAAGGAGACGAGGGCACGGAACAGAGAACGGTCAAGGAGATGAAACGAGAGGGAGGAGGAGGAGGAGGAGGGAGCCGGGCAGGGGACCCGGAGGCCCGGCCACGTTTAATGGGCTCCGAGGCTGCGGGCGAGGGGATTGATTTTGTTCGACCAGTCCATAAAGCCTGTGGGCCCCAGTACTGTACTAACAGTGGCATCATTAGAGAGACCATTAGTGTGGGGAAGGAAGGGGGTCATATACGGCTGTGATAAACACACCATCACCTGCTGCCTGGAGGGACAGAGGGCAGTCACACGGCTGCTCTCAGACTGCCAGACTTGGCCAGGGGTTCAAACTGACAAAATGATCACACAGAAACGCCAGCAGTCCTGCCACCAGCAGGGCAGGGGCTTGAACCCGTACTGTTAGGTCCGGGCCTGCTGCTCTCAGAGCTGCCCGCACAGACTCTGTTTGTGTGTGTGTGTGTGTGTGTGTGTGTGTGTGTGTGTTTGTTTGCTTGTTAGTTTGTTTGTTTGTGTGTGAGTGCGTGACTCATCCCACTCTGCTTTCGAGTTCTCCCCTGTGTTCCAAATCCCAATCCATATTTTGCCAGACCCACTCGCGGTCCCCTGACGAAGGGGATCTTTTCTTTTTTCTTTTTCTTTTCCATCACGGCAGCTCTCTCTCTCTCAGCGTAGCTCCGCCTTACAGGGTGTGAAAAGAGACAGCCGGCCAGCTCGTGGCGAGGTCAGACAGGCTCGCTCGCACTGACGCTCCATTTCTTCACTCGGGGGGGGGGGGGCCCTGCGTGAACGTGAACCCCCCTCTCCCTCCCTCTCCTGCCTGGAGGCTGGACGGGTCGATGTCTGACCCAACATGCAAACACAGCGGTCGGAGAGCGCGAGGCCAACGAGAGCTGCTGCAGCCGAGCGCGCCTCCGGTCCCGCGGGGATTCCAGGGAACCTTCCAGAGGTCACTCCCCCCCCCCGCTGAACCTCGCTGAGCGACGCCGGCGGGGGGAAAGGGCCGCTTTACACTCGGAGCGTTGACGACGGCTCGGAGCCATGAATCGATGCGCGTTGCCGGTCCGACGCCGTGCCCTTATTAATCTTGCCGGTGACCTTTTCCAAGCCAGTCGATGAGCGCCCAATAAGAGTTTTCCCCCGGAATACCCACACTGTGTAGCCTTTATGAATTAATGAGAAGGTAAGCCTTGCCTGGAGACCTGCAGCCCAGTAATTACCAGGGCCGTTTGTTTTCGGCGCGGTGTAGGTAGCCAGTGTGCCTGAACAGACGCTGTCTGTGTCTCCGGAAGGGGAAAGGCGTTCGGCCCATCGCTCTCTGTCAAGCCGTCGAGTCGCTGGCCCTCTTCCAAAAGTTGAAGTTGAAGTTCACGTCAACCCTTCCCCTTTCCCAGAGCAATCGGCGGGGGGAACTCCTGCAGCTCCCGTCAACGTCCCCCACGCTTCCAACAGTTCACGAGGGGTCGAAGGTCGAAAGGGCACCGATGCGGGGGGGGAGAACGTTGGCCACCACGCTCCCCGTGTCGTCCATGTTGTGTATATGAAACAGCTCGGACGTGCCCCGTGCGAGGCCGGCCACACGTTGCACCGGCGCGTGACGCGGTGGGCAGGCCTTGCAGTGGGCCAACGTGTTGTTTAGTGGCACGTGTGTGTGTGTGTGTGTGTGTGTGTGTGTGTGTGTTGGTGTATTTTTAGGTGCGTCAGTCTGTTTGGGGTTGGCAGGTCCTTTTATCTGGCGTACCCTCAGGCCCCTTAGCCGGCCGTTCCTCGCCGGCTCCGTCGCACGTCAAACGTCTCCACAGTTCTCCCGTTGTGCTCTCCCCTTTGTTTCCTTTGATGTTCTCTGTTCGAGTGTCGCTCACCACTCCGAAACGGCGCCCGCGTCCCCCGAAGAAAGTCGATTTACAATCCTGTACGAACACAGATGGTATTTGTTGCTGCCTCACAGGATGGGGAAAATGTTTTTTGGGCTCCGACACACTTTCCCGGCCGTGTCGGGGAGTGCTGGAGTAAATAGTGAAGGACAAAGGGCAAGGGGGACACAGAGAGAGAGAGAGAGGGGGGGGGGGCAGAGAGACACAGAGAGCCAAACGGCCACGCACGGAAGCAGCCAGATGGAGAGTAATAGTCGCTTCTCTGGGGTGGGGGGGGGTTCTACTCATCCAGGGCTTCAGTGGTTTAGACGTGGTGGAGAGGTGTGCAGGGAGCTGATTGGCTCTCCCGTCCCCCCGTGATGTCCGACGCAGACCGTGCTGCAGGGAGACTCGGCCTCGCGCCGCCGTCATTGGCTGAGCAGTTGGACCGACCCCGGGAGCTCTTAACACAAAGAACAGCTCTGAGAACAGTCTGAACCAGTCCAGCAGGAGGGGGGGGGGGTGCCTAAAAGGATTCACGGCATGGCGCTATGTCCCGACAACGGCAACGATAAACAACGCCTCGGTCAGTCTGACTCACCGAGGCACAGCGTTTCCGCCCGTCACGAGTAGCCGTGCCAAGTCTCGTGGGGGAGACAGCGGGTGAAGTCGCGGGTGACGTTTTTCTGTGCGTGTGTGTGTGTGTGTGTGTGTGTGTGTGTGTGTGTGTGTGTGTGTGTGTGTGTGTGTGTGTGTGCGCGCGTGTTGCGATCGCGTCAGTCGTGAGCTACGACGGAGGGCCTGTGGACTCCCACCCACACGGCCCCTGTTTCCTCGCAGGCCGCCTCCGGTGAGCAGGGGGGGGGGGGGGATCACACGCAGGCCTGACCCGTGTCTCTGTGACCCGCCGGGGGCCTCAGCCCGCCGGGGCACCTCCTCTCTGCTGGGCCAGGGCGCCGGCGGCAGGTCACACGGCCCGGCTCGTGGAGGGCTGTGGGGCCGCAAGAGGGCTGGGCTGTCGGGGCGGGGAGGAGGAGGAGCGGCAGGCCCATCTGGTGGGGAGCAGGGAGGGTTGAGCTGGCAGGGGGTGGCGGGGGGGGGGGGGGGGTGTTGTAGTGGGGGCGTGGACAGCTTGCCACGGTAATCTGCATCCCGTATCCCACATCTGGGATGCGCAGCGGCATTAGTTTAGAGGGGGCGAGGGAAGTCAAGCGAACGCGAGAGAGGACAGTCAGAGAGAAAGAGAGAGAGAGAGACAGAGATAGACTGACAGAGAGAGAGAGACAGAGAGATGGAGATGGATCCGCCGTTGGAGGCGTGGAGGAGCGCGGGGACGGCGAGGCCCAGCTGCGTGCCCTGGGAGATGGAGTGCGGTGGTGGGACGGGAGGTAAGGCCTGGCCAGGCAGACACACGCCCCCCAGGGGGACGGAGAGGAGCATCGACTTCCAGCAGATCTCCTGTACCGGCCGCTGCGGGACCAGACTGCGAGCTGTAGCCACGTCAGCCTTGCGGGAATTCCGGGAAGGGTGCAGTTGGTTTTACCGAAGACGCGGCCGCCATTTTGAAACGAGATGCTTCCCCGTGTAGGATGCAGCCGAGCCAGGAGCTATCGTTTCAGCCGCGTCGTCAGCTCTATGTGGACAGCTGATAGCCTCGTCTTTGTTCTCTGTGGGGTGTGTTTGCTGGTGTGTGTGTGTGTGTGTGTGTGTGTGTGTGTGTGTGTGTGTGTGTGTGTGTTGAATATTGAGTGCGTGGCTGGCCCCTTTTAGATGGATGTCATAGCGTATGACAAGGAGAGAGAGAGAGTGAAGATGACTCATTCGGCCCCTGCGGGAAACGCGGTAATCACAGCAGCCACAGCGAGTGGATGAGGGGCTCTCTCTCTCTCTCTCTCTCTCTCTCTCTCTCTCTCTCTCTCTCTCTCTCTCTCTCTCTCTCTCTCTCTCTCTCTCTCTCTCTCTCTCTCCAGTCCCCCCTTTGCGGCTTCCATAGCCTTAAGCAAAAGACGGTGGAATTCTTTCCCCCCTGTAATAGAACTCCACTTTGCCCGCGGGGTGGGCGTGTTCCACGGAGCACTCTGGCCCCTCTCTTCACTACCTGTCAGTTGTGCCGCGCCCGTCACGGGGGGGGATGATGGTCTGCCTCTCTAAATTGCCCTCTTTCATCCTCATTTCCCTCTCTGGGAGACGTGGCTAAGCGGTCAATTAGCTTGCCCACCTCTCTTGCCATGGATCTGAAGGCGGTGTTGACGTTTCCGGGGCAGGCCCAGGTGTTGCAGAGCGCCCGGCTGTACGAGAGCTGGTTAGCGTAGGAGGGAAGGGGAGCCGGCTCGCCCGGATGATTGATCCTCTCCTCCCACAACTCAAAAAGTCCTGAGCGGAGGCTTCTTTTGCCAGCCCCAGTCACGGACCGCGGCTACCGTCACGCGTGTTGTCGTGTTGCGTATGTCGTAGCCCAAAAAGCCAGCATGGCCGTGCTGTGAGTGACAGAGTGCCGGGGCCTTTTCGTCGCACACGGAGATCACAGGGACCACAAGCTAGAACAAACCTTAAACTAGCGACGTTTCCCATCACGAGGTCTCCGTCCAGTCAAAGTGTTTTGAACACGCAATCTCGTATTCCATCTGGTTGTCTCATAAACACCAGAGAATCTTGAAAGCCCACGTTCTGATTTTTCTTCGAAGCCCTCGGTGTTTCGTGCGCGCGTCACTCCGCTTTCATGCCTCTGACAACTAATCCCCGCGTGGCAGCTGGTCATTAACTTTCGGAGCAATTTCTTTTCCGGCGACGGCCCCTTAATTGCGCTGTTTTACTACGTCTGTTTAAAGCCTGCTGAAAGTGAAAGTGTCGGCCTGTGACGCCGGGGCGGCCGCTGCCAGCCTCGCGGCCCGGGCTCAGGCGTGCCGACGGCGGGGAGAGGGAGCCGTCGACCGGGTGATGGCCGACGTTCGGCTGGAGCCGCGAGCCGGGGGGGAGACTTCTGCAGGGAGCGCCGCGGTTTAATGCCGCGCGTTCACGGCCCTGTTCTCCCCTCCCTCCCTCCTCCCGCCCCCCCCCCCTCAAACACATCAGTCATGGCGTATTATTCCCCAGCTTTAGTTTTCCACGTCCTTCTTCAGCACTTTCTTTCGGAGATAGGATTAAAGTTTAAGCCTATGGTTGCCCCGTGCAACTGTTGCTTAGCAACCCCGCCTGGATGGATGGCACGATGAGGAGCGTCAGTGGATTAGAGGGCTCCCCCCCCCCCCCCCCCCCCCCCTTCTCTCCCGCTGCTGCACGGGGTGTTTCTTGGCTGCCTGGTGAACGCACGCGGCTAGTTTTTAAAGGTGCCGGCTGGCTGTCTCCGGTCCTTCTGGGGGACTCGCTCCTGTTTGGTGGGGAGGGGAACGTGTGTGCCACGGGCCAGGCCAGCAGAGCTGTCTCTTTTGTAAGCCATTACCTCAGCCTTGTCAGCCGTGTTAGAAAACAGATGCGGTGGGAGAGGAGTCGTGTCTCGTTGAGCTGGATGAGACCAGCCTGCTAGATGAGCCAAGGGGGGTCTTCTCCCAGATAGGGGCCATTACGGCTGAAGTCGGAGCGTCATTATTGTGATGGTTAGCCATAATTACCATATGATGATACCAGGGCTGGGTCGTACAGCGCTGATCAATAGAAATCCAGACATGTCCTCAAGGCAGTCAAAAAGAACAAAACACAAAACACCGGGCCTTTGTCTGTGAATACAAAAGGAGTTTTCAATTTAGAACAAGCGTTTTGCTTTCTCTCTCTCTCTCTCCCCCCCCCCCCCCCGTGGACGCACTTGCCGATAGACCGACTGCAACTTTTTTTTCTAAGGTTAAATTGATCTCTGTTGTGCTGAATGAGGGGCTTGCTCGAGCGCTTCCCAAGATGAAAGATGCTCTTTGTGTGCGCTGGGCCATATGCTCAGGAGTGTCTGGGGGCCGCGAGCTGCCTGGAGAAATCTGCTTTGAATAACAACCCAAACCAAGACCTAGAGTTGGAGCTGGAGTTAATTAACCAGCTAGCACCGAGGAGAGAGGGGGGATAGAGAGATAGACGAGCACACGCCGAGATAAACACCCGCACCAACACACAGGCGCCGCGCACACCAACACACACAGAGATAAACGCACCAACACACAGGCGCCGCGCACGCCAACACACACACACACACACACACACACACACACACACACAGAGATAAACACACCAACACACACACACAGAGATAAACACACCAACACACAGGCGCCACGCACACCAACACACACAGAGATAAACGCACCAACACACAGGCGCCGCGCACGCCAACACACACAGAGATAAACGCACCAACACACAGGCGCCGCGCACGCCAACACACACAGAGATAAACGCACCAACACACAGGCGCCGCGCACGCCAACACACACACACAGATAAACACACCAACACACACACACAGAGATAAACACACCAACACACAGGCGCCGTGCACGCCAACACACACACACAGAGATAAACACACCAACACACATGCGCCGTGCACGCCAACACACACAGAGATAAACGCACCAACACACAAGCACCGTGCCCGCCAACACACACAGAGATAAATGCACCAACACACACACACAGACATAAACACACCAACACACAGGCACCGCGCACGCCAACACACACAGAGATAAACGCACCAACACACAGGCGCCGCGCACACCAACACACACAGAGATAAATGCACAAACACACAGGCGCCACACACGCCAACACACACAGAGATAAAGCACCAACACACAGGCACCGCGCACGCCAACACACACAGAGATAAAGCACCAACACACATGCACCGCGCACACCAACACACACAGAGATAAATGCACAAACACACGGGCCACACACTGCCAACACACTCAGAGATCAATTAACACACATGCGCGCCAACACACACAGAGATATACTACACACCAACACACAGGCCCTGCGCTCACACACAGAGAAAACACACGGGCACACACACACACACACACACAGGCTGCCTGTGTGTGTGTGTGTGTGTGCGTGGCGCCTGTGTGTTGGTGCGTTTATCTCTGTGTGTGTTGGCGTGCGCAGTGCCTGTGTGTTGGTGTCCGCCATCTCTGTGTGTGTTGGCGTGGGCCATTTTGATGTGACGCTTGGTATGTGTGGAACGCTTGATTTCCAGCTGCGCTAATAGATATTCAAACTCACGTGCCTACCCCCTCCTCCTTGTTTCTGTGTTGTTGGAGGAGGAGCTTCGTAAGCGCACACGTCTCCCGTTTGGCTGTGTGGTTACTGGTGAAGGTCGGAGCGGCCGAGACGGACTCCGCTCATCGACAGAGAGGCCGGGTGGGAAGTGGGAGCTCCTCTCCCGGGCTCACGGCTCTCCCTGCGACAGTTGCTCCCCCGGGAAGGGTGCCGCCGCGGTCCAGGGAGCAGGGGCCAGTGACGCAGAACCAAGCGGAGAGAGGGATAGAGAGAAAGAAAGAAAGAAAGAAAGAAAGGCTGGAAGAGAGCGAGAGAGAAAAGAGAAAGGGACATTGAGAGACGGAGAGAGAGAGAGAAAGAGAGAAAACACAAGGGATGAGGAGAAAGAGAGTGAGTGGCGGGGAGAGAGAGAGAGAAAGGGAAAGATGGAGGGGGGAAACCAATGAGCGAGAAGGAGGAATTGGAGTCCGCCGCCGACGGCGCTGAAGGAGGCGAGGGCAGTTTCAAAGAGCAGTGATGAGACGAGGGAGGCTGGGGTTTAGTGAGTCCTGGTGATGGAGGAAGATGAGTCTGTGACGGGTAGACGGCGCTAGTGGTGGAGGTAGAGTCAGGTGCAATGCGCACACACACACACACACACACACACGTATCCTCACGCACACATACTCACACACCTACACTGACACATTGACAGCCACATTCTGCCCCTCAGCAGTCTGACTGCGGCGTAATGAGAGGAGATCCATCACTCCGTAGGCCGCTAAGCCACGGGGGCCATTGTCCGAGCTTAACATCCATCACGGCGGGGTCGGCGGGTCAGGCTGCTGGTTGGCGGGCCGGGGGCCTGTCGGAGGGGCCCGGCTCCCCTCAGCGCTCGCTGGACATTGGGTGCGCGCGAGCCAAGTCAGGCGTGGAGGGGCACGGGGAGGATGGGGCCAAGCCGGAGGTTCTTAGAGACAGAGAGACGAGGCCACTTTCATCGCTGCCTTTGGTGTTGCTGTTCCACGTATCCCTCTATCGACTGTGGGGCTTTGCTTGGCTGGACATGCCCCTGCCGAGCGAGTGCCGAGCACGAGCTCCAAAAAGCTTTTCTACCATTTGCCACGGTGAATGGAAGCAAGCTCCGTGATAGATTTTTCTTCTTTTTTTTTTTTCCCCCCTCACGCCTTTGTTTTCCAAAGGCTTATTTAAGTTTGAAGGCCGCGTTCGAAGAAGCCAACAAAACAAACGCTTCACGGCGCCTCAAAGTGGTTCGGTGTCTTTTCAGGTGGACATTTTCTGGCGTCGAGGAGCTTAACGCGCGTGTCAAAAGCCAGGCTCCTCTTTAACGAGCCGAGAAATAGCCGGAGCGCACGCCCACCCAGGGACACTGGACACCGGCCTGTTGTCACTGGCAACCGTGGGCACACACACACACACACACGCGCACACACACACACACGAATCTGATCCCGTTTGCTTTTGACCTGTTTCATGGACTCGAGCTAAAAACGAAATCGTGTCTCTCCACGGAGAAAGGTTAAACTGAACAGGTCTGTCCTTTCTGTGAGGGCTCCCTCTCTCTCTGTCTCTCCGGGCACGAGGCCTTCCCGTAAGCAGGGCGTCGTCATGTGGCCGACGGGAGCGGCGTCGAGGCACGGGGGCCCGCTCTCGTTCTGAAGTGAAGGGGCGTAATGAGCCGAGCTTACCCAGCCAGTTTGTGTCTGTGTGAGTGTGTGTGTGAGTGTGTGCATGTGTGTGTGTGTGTGTGTGTCTGTGTGAGTGTCTGTGTCTGTGAGTGTGTGTGTGAGTGTGTCTGTGTGAGTGTGTTTGTGTGAGTGTGTCTGTGTGAGTGTGTCTGTGTGAGTGTGTCTGTGTGAGTGTGTGTGTGTGTGTGTCTGTGTCTGTCCGGGTCGCGTGTTGGCGTGCCTTGACGAGCGTGCGCGGGCCCGTGCGTGGCTCGGCCCCTTAACGAGGGGTCCTGACAGCTCCTGCTCCTCCGACGCTAATTAGCCACCGACCTCCTAATGGCTTGCTGCTGCAGCTAGGCGCTGTGGTCCTCACAGCGGACAGCGGGGGCAGAGGAGAGGCGGTGGGCGTGCGGCCGTGTGTGCCTGTGCCCGCTCCACCACTGCCCCCCCCCCCCCCCCCCCCCCCACTCCCCCCTCCACAGCTGCCAATGCTACGGCCCACTCACTGTGCCGGAACGATCCGTCATTCTGCGGCGCAGACGTTTTCCCATGGTCTCTTCCTCCACATGCTGAGTCAGGCCCCAGCAGGCAGGCAGGAGGCTTCTTATTGAGGTGGACAGTGCTCTGTCCTTGGTGATTACAGTAGGTTTGCATTGGTGACAGCCAGGGGTTTGGAATGCACCTGGGTGATTTATGGGCTAGCCGAATAGTTGATTATGAGAGTATAATGCAACACCCTTGATTTATCACTTGAAGGACGTAATTCCATTGGTCCAGTGGGACTTGAGAATGACTTTGCTGTTTGCGTCGCATTTTTTTTGCACGCGCGCGCACACACACAAACACACACACACCCACCCACCCCCTCGTATACCCAAATACAGCTTATCCCATAATTCTAGCAGAGGGCCGTGAGTAATGAGTGGAGAGAGAGAGTGGAGTTGAAGTGAAGGGCCCTGCATTAATCTCGCTGTTCCTCTCCACTGCCTCTCTACCTCTCTCTCTCTTTCCCCTGGCTCTTTCCCTCTCCCCCTTTCCTCTCTCTCTCTCTCTCTCTCTCTCTCTCTCTCTCTCTCTCTCTCTCTCTCTCTCTCTCTCTCCCCCCGTATTACCACAGTGTCTGTCCGCCGTGGCACCATTGACTGACCCCCTCCCCCTCCTCGGTAAATAGTCCTGATGTATTCTCCCCACGCCCCGCGCCGGCTGTGGCCATTGATCCGGACCCGCGCCTGGCCGCCGCTTACCGCCCCCCCTCCCGCCCCCGCGGAGGACTGTTAGCGTTGGCCATTAGAGCCGTGAGGCCGCTGACAGAGCGGATGCACCCGGAGGATGAGGAGGAGGAGGAGGAGGAGGAGGACGAGCGGGCGGGCTGCCTAAGCTGCAGACCCTCAACGTTGGGGCCCACAGTCCGTCCATGGGACCGGGCCGCCCTCTTCCCAGCTCGGGTCTCTCTTTGTGTGTCTCTCGCTCGACGGCGGGTGACTGGGCGGATTCATAACTCGGGAGTGCGTCACAACGCCCGAGTGTGGAGGTGGTTGGTGACGGGCAGCGTACGGCAAAAACAAAGGCAGGGTTCCGACTCCCTTTTCCATCGAGATCTGACCACCGAGGCCCTGCGTGACGGAACCGTCGTATGGAATGTCCCTCCCGAGGACGCGTCGACTCTGTGACATGCCGAGAGGGAACACGTGTGCGAGCGCACACTCTCTCCGCGGCGGGGGGCCAGATGCCGAGCCGCTGTCAACTAGGCCTCCCCTGCTCCGTTTGATGGCGGCACTCCGTGGCGGCGGCGGTAGTGGCCTGGGTGAGCGCTCCCTCCCCGTGCATCACTCAGCGAGGCCCCCCCCCCCCCCCCCCGTTCACCTGCCTGACTGCCCCCACGCCTCGCGCCACACCCCGCTCAGGCTGCGCGGCTACAGGGGTTTGCTGACTCGCAGCGCTGAGTTGTGTTGTTCAGCCCGAGGCGACTGCTCCCCCAGAAGACAAGGGGGGGGGGGGGGGTCAGGGGAGGCACCCGGCAACCCCACACGCAGTCGTCAGATGTTGCAGTGAACGAGAGGTGGGACTGTGTCTTGGGGGGGGGGCCGTACTGCGGTGCAGAGAGATGTGGCTTACTGTAGGTGCGTTTCCAGAGGAGAGAGGATTTTTTTTCTCGGTGTAGGCCTTTGCTCACGGAGGCGTGATCGTTTTTTTCTCCGCCACGACGGCGACAGTCGCGCCATGGAAACGGGGAGGAACAATGGAGCTTAATGATAGTCATTAGGAAGCCTCTTCTCTCCCCTCCGTCCCCGCATCCTTTCTTCCATGGCGTCGTCCCCTTCCCCATCGCGTGTCTCCTCGCTCTCTCGCTCCGGGAGGGGGGGGGGGGCGGCCCGGAGGGGCGCCCGTCTGAGATAGAACAGGGCCGCTCCAACCCAAGGGACTCAAAAAAGTAATCAGGCAGGCAGGTCAGAGGTCAACCAATCATCTACCAGCCTCTAATTGTCCCGGCACTCTCCCAAACAAAAAAAACTGGGAAAAAAAGATCAAGTGCGCTCCCTCCTCTTTTTTTTTTCTTAACCCCCCCCCCAGAACTCTTCATTTAGCTTTTTTTTTCTCTCCTCATTTTGGATGTGTCTGTGTTGGAGATCTTCCAGACGGATTTGGCTGCTTAATCTGGGTTTTAAATCCCACCTCCTGGTGGCGGGTGGGGTCCAGCAGCAGCAAAGCCCCGACGAAAGCAGATGAGCTGTGACAAGTGTGGGTCTTTTGCGTTTGCCTTGAGAAGTGTGTGTGTGTGTGCGCGTGTGCGTGTGCGTGTGCGTGTGTGTGTGTGTGTGTGTGCTTGTCTCACTGTCTGTCGGACAGTTGTGCAGTTTTTAAGACACCCAGGCGACCCGACGCCATCCGTTTGTCGAAACTCTCTACCCGACTGCGTCCGTGGTGACAGCTGCTGCTTGTCCAAGCCATCGACTTACATCCAGATTAAGCTCAAGCATAATAGCTCCCCACAGCGCCATAACGTTGGCATGGCGGCTTTCTTTTTTTTTTGCAATTTCACATTTGGAATACGTAAAGCTGTCTCTCCACACACGTTCCCGGCTCGCGGAGGCGATTCAAATGTCAGGCCGGGGTGACCTTTCGCCGTGCCTTCCCCGTCCCGCGACTGACCCCTCCAGAAGTTCAGCTGTCAGTCTGCAGAGCCTCACCCTGTCCTTTACAGACGGCACAGGAAGTGGACTCTCCCAGGGGTCAGGCCGCCATGATGGTCCATGCCCTGGCCTGCATGTCTTCCCTGCCAGGCAGCCGGAACGTTCCGCTTGTCAGCGGCCACGTGAGAGATCAGGGCCCTGTAGAGTGGGCGCCTTGTGCCGGCCAAACCAAAGCGGGGCGCCTGCCTCCCACCACGTTAATAAAGAGCATGTCGGATTAGCGGCACGGTGATGGACGGCGCAGGTTCCAGGCCCGTCCGCGGCGCCGCAGGGAAACGTGAGCTGACTGAGAGCCCGAGTGTGTGTCCCGGTGACAGGAAGGCGTCGTGAATCGGGATGGCATCGTGAGCAGCGAGCTCCCGACGGTGCTTAGGACGATTTGACTTCTTTTCATCCAGGGACTCTCCAGCCACCGTGGCGGCCCAGTTTGGGAACTCGGTGCCTGGCCTCTGACCTGCCGCCAGCCAGCGTGGATCATAGTGTCAGTATGAGATGACAGATTTAATGGGGGGGGGGGGCGGGTTTATCGCTGCTCTGACCTTAATGGCTGCCTTCGTCTCCCGTCGTCTCGGTCAACGCGTCAACGCCAGCGCGAGGCCGGCTCACCTAGTTTCCCATCGTCTGCTTTCTGAGTGAGGGGGGGGGGGGGGGGGTACAGTACAGTGGCTGCCTTTGTGTGATCAGCGAGTCAAGGGCTCTCTGGTTGAAGACTGGCGGGCAGGTGTGCGATGCTGCCACACAAAGGGCCTCTCATTCAGACCACAGGGCTGTGTCTCTCTGCACGACAGGCTGAAGGCCGACCCTGAAAAGGCCGGCTCTTACAGGCCACTTTGCTGTCTATTCCCTGTGGACGCTGTTCGTCTGTAGTACGGCTCTTTTCGCCCTAAACAAGAAGGCATGAAATTGCCGTGGCAGAAATATCATTGGAACATAGAGGCATCTGTCGCAATGCCCCACTTCAAAGTGCTTTTAAATGACTGTACCACTTCAATCGGTTTCTGTTGTCGCCCGAGTGTTGGGATAAATGACTAGAGAGCTCTTCCCCGGAATCTCTCCCATGACGACTCCCTCCTCTGTCCCGCTGAACGGATATCACTGCAGGCAGGAAATCCACCGACGCAGCCCGCACGGCCGAGCAGCTTCACCTGTGACAAATAGCAATCCCGGGACGCTCCTTTTCTCTGGAGCGCTCTCCCCATCCCAGAGAGGTTATGGATGTGTCCATGAACAGCCCTCTGTGCTGGAGCCTGGCTCCCCCCCCCCACCCCCACCCCCCACCCCCGCCCCCCCCTGAGGGTGGCCGCGCCAACCGCCGGCCTGCCGCCGACAGCCTCCAGCGAGGGGAGGAGGGGGGGGGGGGGTGGGCAGGGAGTCGGGGAGGGCTGAGAGGCAGGCGGGCGGGCAGGCAGCCTTGGAGCTCAGCGGCGTTCCGGCCCCTAATGCTGGGTGAGGGCGGCGGCTATTGATTGGGCCCTGTCACCTGCGATTATAAACACAGATTAATAGACGGGCACTTTGTCAGCCGCCGGCCGTGTGGATTGTGCCAAGGTCCTTCATCCGTGTGTTTGGGTAATAGAGATGTGACAGGCCAGCCTTGGATGGAGCCGGGAGTTTGAGTTGCAGCCGGTCGCCCCTGGAGAACTCCTGTCTCCTGTCTCGCCATGAGATCGGGGAGAGTATACTACTTTTAAAAGGTTGCCATCGCGAAAAGTCTAAATTGTCAGTCACTGTTTCTTGTTTTTCCCAGCTTATATTTCTTTTTTTCGGCGCGCAGAAAGTGTTTTATTAGCCGTTTTATTTTTTTCCCACCCTCCCCAATCGCGGAGTCGGCCGGGCAACAATTCATCAATGCCATCCGTGGCCGTGGAGCTGCTAATGACACCTGTGAACAAACTAAACTGCTGCGCTGTGGATCTCTGGAGAAAAGGCCGCTCGTTCTCCTTCCGTCAGCATTCCGGAGGGCTGGAATTTGGACGAGCTCCATGGTCCGTGGCTGAATAAAGTACCGCAGGGGCCCCGAGTGAACGAGAGTCAAACGCAGAGGTTGCTTTCCATTGAAACATTTAACACCTATTTCCGACGACCGAACGGCATACAACTAGAAAAGGGCAAGCGCCACAGAAGTTATGGGCTGGTTTGCCGCCCCGGCGCGTTTCCAAAAGGTTAGGAGCACAAAGAGACGGGCACGTTTTTTTTTTCTTCTTTCCATGTCGTTAATTTATTCACTATGTGACATTACTGTGAAATTCCATTTGGATTGCGGCGCAAAATTGTTCTGGCATTATTGCGTGGCAAGTTTACGCGCGCGAGAGCGAAGGAAAATAATAGAGATCTGAGCACAATGCTCGTTTTTCTTTTTCCAAGGGGGGATAATTACGGTGCAGTGTTTTTCAAACGAAAAGTGTCTTAATTCTTGAGGGGGCCGTATTAGCATTGCCGAGATGGTGCGGCACAGTGAGGGGGTTGAAGCCATTTACACGACCCACGAGATAAGTGGCCTCTGCAACAACAACCCAGCCTTCAATGGCAGCCCGCCTTCTCGTACTCCGCGTAAAAGCCTGTGACAAAAACACAGTTGCGAACACATTCACCTCGAGTGAGGATTGATTTTTTCATTTTTTTCCTATGCCCAAGTGGCACTTCTGCCTCTGACAACCATGTCTGTTTGCCCCTAATAATTTGAATGACGCCACTCGTGGAGTCAAAGCCCTTCGCTCGCTGACTTGGGGTTTGGGGGTCGTTGTGATTCTGCGCTAGTATATCCGGTGATTGCTTCCTCTCTCTCTCTCCTGGCAGGGGCTGGCAATGGGAGTGGATGTGTCAGCTGGCTGAGAGAAGTGAATGTCAGTTTAATTTAAGGTTGGCTAAGGGAGGAGGCAAAGGGGAGCTGTCTGCAAGCAGCTGATAGGTGCCTCTTCATTCTGCCTCTGTGTCCTTCACGCCGATGCCCACTCAGTGTGTGTGTGTGTGTGTGTGTCTCCGCCCGGCCCTCGTGGGCCTTTGTCAGGTGTTGTCGCATGGACACTTTCTTTGTCCTTCGGTAGGGGTTTCCTGATTGACAGGTGAACAGGATATGAGGTCATAGAAAACGAGCAAGCAAACTGAAAAGGAAAACGGCAATTTACACAAGGTTCCATAATCCCATGACCTCAAAGAGTTTTGTGTGACACCGTTGTTCTATTGAGACGCCACTTCCTGAAGACCCAGAAAGTATACTGTATGTGAATCCAGATTATTAGGGCCACAGTTCTTTTCATAACAGGCAGATAGGCTTGCCTGTGTTTGAGAGGGTACAATCAAATCTGGGGTCTGAACGTGGCTGCGTTTTCTGCGTCAAAGGTATGCAGATCAAATGCTAAGCGGCTAATCTTATTAATATCTGCAAGGTTGTTTACCCGGGCTGTGATGACTGTACTCTCGCTGCTCTCGAGGAAGTCCCTTATTCATTTTAAAAGGATTCATCATGAAGATGTAATAACACCAGTCCCTGCGAAATGGAGGCACTAGGGAGAGAGCCAAATTAATATTCCCTATTATCGCCCAGCGTAATTTCTTCATGTCGAGATAAGTGACACGCAGAAAGAGAAAGAAGGGGCCATGCTATTGCTTCCACAGTAGATTGGTTTTTGGGCCGGTAGCCTGCTGCACTACTGCAACCGAATCTCTCCACAGCTCCAGCCAGGGCCAGCCTCGTTATTTCCATGAATATTAACCCCTTTCTGCAGGTCACCCCGGCTGGAGAGATAGGGCGATGACAGCGCCGCTTAGTGTCGAAAGACAGCCGACTTTCAGGTGTCCAACTTCGTGCCGGCGCAATGGCACAACGGGCCCGTCGGCGCAAAAAATCTTCTGTTGGAACCACACCGAGGCAGCGCCTCGATCCAGTTCCTACTTAGGGGGGGAAAGTGCTCTCACTGTCGTCCACTTAGATATGAATAGCTGTGTTTATTGACACGCACACAGGGCCCGGGGTCGATGCACCGTGAATGAGTCTCGTCAGCCAGGTCATTGTTGCTGCCGAGGTGGCCTCGGAGAGCGTCCTGGTGGGCACCCCGTCTCACAGGCGGGAGAAAGGTCAACCATCACCTGGAGAGGGAAACGAGAGCGCCAGGGGGTTAGGAAAGGTCAGCGGTCTATGAAAGCCCCACACGGCCATCGGAAACCCATCGCCCCGATCAGACGTTTGCCGTGCCCCCCTTCAGGACTACTCCCCCGCAGATATTTTACGCCGGAACAGGGGGAGTGTACCTTTTTCTTGCCCATAATCATGTGTGCCATGAAATGAATTGTGTGGGCCTTGTATACGCGTAGCACAAAGACTTAATGTATCATCCCTGCTTGGCTCTGTGACAGACCACTACAGCAAACCGCCAGTATTTATTAAATGCGCAGGATGTTGGTAATACACGAGTCCCTGGCTTCAAAACAAACACTGTACATAAAAAAAAGACTCCATTAAATTGTTATATTGCCTTTCATCAGGGCAGTGCTTTCCCTGCAGAAGCAGTCCGCCCGGCCCATACCGAACGGCTCCATGAAGGGACCGGGGGGTGGGAGGGGTGGGGTGGGGTGGGGTGTCCTGCTCGTGACGCGTTTCCCACGGAGCGCCCTCTTAAAATGCCTCGGACGTAGTCCCATCTGTGGGACGGTATATCTGAATTCAGCCGAGCCGCTGTCCAGGGGCCGCGAACGGCTCGGCTGCCGAGAGAGAGCCGCCGACGTCATCGGGAGTCTCTCTCCTTTAACGGGGCGCGGCCTCCCCCCTTTTTCTTTACGAGAAGACGGCAGGATCGATGCGAGGAATGATTTGGAGTCCTCTCCGCCGTCCCCCGGCCACGGGCGCTTGCGGGCAGGGGGCGCCGCAGCGCAGCGGGGATATGGCTGCCTCCACTCGCCCCCGGACACCGTCCTCATTTAGGGCCTCTCGTAGACGGGGGAATTAAAACCTGAGGGAAAGGAGGAAGAGGAGAAAGGAGGGGAGGGGTGGGGTGGGGGTGGGGGTGGGGTGGGTCTTACCCCCGCCCTCCCGTCTCGAGGTGGGGGGGACGACGTCGACTCAACGCGACGTGGCAGCAGCAGCAACAGGAAGACGAGAGAGGGAGAGAAAAGGAGGACAGACAGGCGGAGGGAGACAGGACGGAGCAGACGAGCCGCTGCCTGGGGAGCGTGTCACACACGGCAGATTCCGATCTAAGCCGTTAATTAAGAGTACGGCTCTCCCCGCACGGTGTCGGGCCTGAATCCGAGGAACGAGACGGGGAGAGTCTCTCCTGAAGGCAGGCCTCCGCAGCCAGTGAGACAGAACGGGTGGAGGGGAGACAGGGGTAACTTCCAGCCAGACTGAGAAGAAGCTTTCGGCTAGCTGGAGTGGCCCTCGGGTGCTTATCTGACTTTGATAATGGCTACGTAGGAAGCGAGATAAGAGATGATTATGTGGACAGTGTGAAGGCTCCCTGGTAAGTGTGTGTGTGTGTGTGTGTGTTTGTGTGTTTGTGTGTGTGCGCGGTGGGAATGTGTGCGTGTGAGTGTGGTTAATGCCACATCACAGCTGAGTGACTCATTCTACTCGTCTCTCTTTCCCTCCCCCTCTTGAACGGCACACACACACACACACACACACACACACACACACACGCACACGCACACGTACAGAGAGAAAAGAGAGAGACAGAACAATCCGTTTTTGTCGTCGGCGCGAGCCTGACTCGTGGGTGCCCCCTGGCTGAGGGAGTGGGCACGGACACGCGTTCCTTCCCCTGACGGCCGCCACTACTCCTCCTCCTCCTCCTCTTCCTCTCTTCCATCTCCTGTGTGCTGACCGTGTGCTTCCCCTGTGTGTTGCTGTGTCCCCTCTCCAGAGCCCGCCGTGCACCACAGGCAGACCGGAGGGACGGACATGTGCTACCCGACCGAGATCTCCAGCCTGATGGACTTTGGCACCCCCGACTCGTCGCTGGATAAAGGTGAGAAGGGGTTGCCAAGGAAATGTGGCGCGTCGCCTTGGCGACAGCGCGCAGGGGGACGCAGCGTGCTCCTCGACGGCGGTTTGAGAGGGAGAGAGAGAGAGAGAGAGAGAGAGAGAGAGAGAGAAAGAGAGAGTGTGTGTGTCACGGTCGCTCTCAGCTTGCCAGCCAGCGGGGAGCACAGGGTCGGGCGTTTGCGGCGACGCCGCGGTAGCCGGCTGATTATAGCGTTGCGAGTGTCTGCCGGGTGCAAAGGGCCTCTCAGCCTGCCTCTGGTGTGGGCGGGCTGGGCTGGTGCTGGACCTGTTGTGCTCCGGCGCCACACTGGGCGACTCACCTGCCCCGGAGGTTGTAACGAGGAGAGAGCGGCGGCGGCCCTTTACTGACTGAAACGGTCTCCCTCTGAACCACGGCGCCGTCGATCGCGTCCCTCGAAGTGAGTCGCCGGCGACGAGGCGTGACAGCCAGCCCTCCTCCAGAAGGATCTCGTCGCCTCGGAGCGCAAATCCCCGCAGGCTGGGACTACACTGAACCGTATTGACGCACCCCCGACCCGCCCCCCCCCCCCCGCCCCCCCCCTCCCCCACTGTGAGCTGCCTCAGCTACTGTCATAAACTATCGATCACCTGCGGATCGTTAGCGAGCCCTCGCGTCGTGCCACCGTTTCCCATCCTCCCCTCCGTAACGACTCGCATCACTCTCACACCCGTGCCGGGCTCCAGAGTGTCCCTTCCAGCTGGGATTGCAATCGTTTTTTGTTGGGGGGGGGGGGGGGGGGGTTGCAGAGCGTGCCGTCTGTCTTTATCTCTCCGTCCCTCCGTCCGTCCCTCCCTCCCTCCACCACACCCCCTCCCTCTCTCCCCGCCACCCTCTCTGTGCCTGATTAGATGAGCCTGATGACATTTCCATCAACAGCCCGGCTGTTTGAGTCCAGTCTCCTCTCCGCCCGAGTCCATCCATCCACCACCTCCCCTCCCCGATCTCCTTCATCCTTCCTCCTCCTCCTCCTCCTATCGCACTCTTTCTCTCTTACTCTCTCTCTGTTTCTCTCTTTCTCTCTCTCTTTTTCTCTCTCTCTCTCTCTCTCTGCATACTAATATGGTAATGCCTGTCCGTCTCGGCTCCCCTCCAACTCTTCTCTCTGTCCATAATGCAGAGTGACAGGTCGACCGTGGGCAGCTGGGAAAGGCGGGGAGCGCGGGGAGGAGGCCAGAGAGAGAGAGAGAGAGATGGCTTTTTTATTGTCGCTGCCCGCCATTTACGAGCAGATTGCAGCGAGAGCGGAGTGGTTCTGGGAGCAGAGCAGGTGTGAAGACGTTCCCATTTGGCTCGGAGTGTTCCGGAAAGGCCATCGCCGAAACCGTGGACAGGTGCGCCAGTGCTGCCGGATACGCCAGGCCTCGCACGAGGAATGCGGCGCGGCATCGAACAAATGGAAAATCGTCTAGTGTCTATTATGGGATAGGGGGGCCCTTTTGTTCTATCGAGCTCTCAGTCTCTCCTCAGCCCCCGGACCCCTGCCAATGGGAACATGGCGGAGATAGCCTACGACCTGCTCAGAGGTTGACGTCTGTCCCGATCCGGATCAGCCTTCAGGAGCTGAAAGGCTGAGGCTGAGACTGTAATACTCGGCTGTCAGACTTTGATTGACAGATCCATTGCATCAGTTGACAAGCATCTGGCTTAGGTTTTGAGGCACGTCGGCGGAGCAGTTGAAAGACACAGCCTCCTCCGCTGTCAAGCAGCATAGATGGCATATTTGACTTGGGAATTGTCCCCGCGCATTTGGTGTTCTTTACTCTTCTCTCGTAGACGGGCGCCCCCCCACACACTCACACACACACACAAAGCACAAAAACAACCACACACACACACTGACACCCACACACACACACACAAAGCACAAAAACAACCACACACACACACACACACTGACACCCACACACACCCACACACACACAGAGCACTTCCTCTGTTTGAATACAGGCATTACCCTGATTATGACCTAGCCGAGTCTGGCAGCATGCTCTCAGCTCTTCCATTGGGGCTCTATCTACTCTCCTGAAACTGGATCCTACCGGAACCTGCCCTGGGACTGCAGGGCCTTTCCAGACCCGTCACTGCCGGCCGGACACACAGGCCCACTCGAGCATCCTTACCGTCCGTTACCGTAAGACAGTGCATGTCCACCCTCCTCGGGGCTGCCCGCCTGACAGCCCACCCAGAGAGCGTCTCCTGTGCCTCGGCTGCAGGGGTCTCCAGGACTGCCTTACCAGAAGGGGCCTGTTTTCATTAGTTTTTCTTGACGCTCCGTGCTAAGATATAACCTGTTTTGCGCGTAAGCTAAACGTGCGAGGGGTGAGTTGTGCCAGCAGCCGTTCTGTCCGTCAACAGGAGCCTAACGATAGGGGCAGAGCTGGCGGCGTAGCACGCGCTGTACTTTGGTGCGTCGTTGCGGAAGAGCGGCGTGTGTTTGACGGCGCAGCACACGGTGCCCCTGGAACGGCCGGCGGGTCAGCGTGACGTTCACGTCTCAGACACCAGGGGGCGTGAGAGAGGTGTGCTGCCTGCCGCTCACCTGGCCTGCCTGCTACCGGAGGCTAAAGGTATGCCCTAGCCCCTCCCCCCTCCTTCTCTGCCCCGCCTGTGGGGGTGTGTATGTGTTCCAGGAGGAGGGGGGGAGGGGGGTGGAATTGAAACTCTCCTAGGGCGTTTCCCAGAACAGGTAGAGAGTGCGCGAGAGAGAGAGAGAGAGAGAGAGAGAGAGAGCGAGAGAGAGCGAGAGAGACAGGTACAGAGAGTGAGAGAAAACAGGCTTGCTCACTCGCGGGGGCGGGGAGAGGGGGGGGACGACTACTGCTTCCTTAGAAACCTGTCTGGGTGGAGCTACGGAGGAAGAGCCACCGGAGCAGGGAGCGGCCGGCTCACTCTGGCTGCTGGTTGACGGTGTGAGCGTGAGTGCGAAGTGTGTGTGCGCGCGCTAGCGTGTCTCTCGACGGCCTTGTGTTTTGGGTTTGGCCTGCGATGAGATCGCCTATCAGCCGTGACCGTGGAGCCCAGCGGAGACCGTGCTGAGGGAGACATGCGGTCCGGCAAGGAGGAGGGGCGGCCGCCAGGTGAGTGAGCGAGGAGGGGGGGGAGAAAAAGGGAGGAGAGGAAAAGGAAAGTGTTCCAGGTTCAGCTGGATTCAGGTGTTGGCGGGCTGTGTGCACGTTGTGGGGCCCGTGTGTTGTGGCGACTGTGCACCTGGTGTCCATGGGAGCGGCTTGTGTGAACGGAGCTGAACGGCCAGGCAGTCCCTGTCTGGCGGTATAGCCCCTCTTTTACCGTCCGGCCCCGTCATGGAGATGGCACGTGACCGCAGGGGCGCGTTTATCTGTCGAGCCCTAGTTATTCGACTTGTAAACAACGTTATGTGTTCTATCTGCTGTCTCATTGAGTGGTGCTCTGAGGCAACCCGCTGTGCGGTGGCTTACGTAATGGCATGGGCCTCTGGTTCAAGTGCTCGTAATCTGTTGATCTTCCATGAGCTCTCTGGGGGCTTTGTGACGGCTGGTATTTAAGGCAGATATTGCCTGACTTTTTGCCCGTTTGTTATCCTGTGCGCTGGTTCTACGTACTGTGTACGATACTTACTCTGTCGCTCAACCCTACCCCGACCTACCCCCGCTCTAATTCCGTCAGAGGTCCGGGGCGCGGAGATTTTCGGATCCAAGGCCAACGTTGGTGCACATCGCGCTGTGCGTTGTCGCATAATAGCCAGGTACATGGGAGGATGTCCCTGGAGAACCAACTGCTCACGCCAGCGCCGCCACTCAGCCCACTGTGGGTCCTGTAGAAAAAAAAAAAACTGGTTTGGACCTCGCCGCCCCTCGGGCCAAATGTAGAACAAAAAAGGGAAAGAAGCTCCTCAAAGCTCCCTAGATTGTGGTGTGATTGTGTTAGAGGTGGGCGTGTACGTTTGGGCGTGTTTCTTGTGTGTGTGTTTCCCATCGTGTGTGTTTCCCACCTGTCTGTGTGTGTGCGTGTGTGTGTGTGTGTGTGTCCTCCCTGGTGGTATTTCAGGGGATAAGGCAGCCTGCGAGGCTGATCCCATCGATGTGGGGGGGGGGGGGGTGTACGTCGAGGGTGGACTACGTTCATATGCTTTGGCCGTTTAAATCGCCTTGGCCATTCCTTGTTGCCAATTTCCATTCCCTCATAGTTTGCAACACAGTGAAAGACGGAATGCATGTGAATGATCTACACACACAACAAATGCATGTAGCCACGAATCAGACCCATATGGAGAGTGTGGAGTGTCTGCTCTGTGGTCCAGAGGAGGCGTTTGCTTGTGGACGGCCGGCTGGATGCATGGCGAGTGCCTCAGTAAGGAGCCTGACCCCCCCCCCCCCCCGCCGCCCCTGTGGCTTACACCCTGGCACTGGGCCTAATCTGCCCAATAAGAAGCAGGGGAATCAATGACCAGCCCTCTCCAGTTGGCACCCCTCCACTGACCACGTCCTGTGGTGTAAACGCACACAGTGATCCATCTAAGGGGATCCGCGGCCCCTGCCCTCGACTGTATAGCACACGGAAGGTGTCTACTACTGTGACACACACACACACACATACACACACACACACCTCCGCCTGGGGGTTAGTAGCGTAGCATAAAGCCGCTCAGCGGGTGGAGGAGCTCTGAGGGGTTCCTGTGGACCCTGGGGTTTTGTGGCACCGGGCAGGTTACCGACACACGGCTCCAGCCTGTAGTCATTAGAACGCGCTGGTTCTGGTAAATTAAGGTGGAGAGTCGGGAGCGTGCATTATTAATGCTCATCTATATTAGAGGAGGCACCCTGTAATATCCTGAGTGGGAAAGGGACTTTCATGTGTGCGTGTGTGTGTGTGTGTGTGTGTGTGTGTGCGTGGTAGTATCTGTGTGTGTGTGTGTGTGCAGACAGGTAACCACCGGGGAGCAAACGTTGCGCGTGTCCTCGGCTCTCTACCATTTGGAGAGACTGCGACTGGTAGCAGCAAGCAGCCATTATGTCTCCATCCATCAGGCCCCGCGACGCAGCCCACGCGCTGCCAGCCAGCCCTCTGACGTTAACCGTGGCACTGCATATGAATGTCGACCGTGTTTGGTGCCGAAAACAACCCATTATCCTCCCCACCCAGCCGCCCACCTCTACGACACCTCCTCTGGCTCCGGAGTGGCGGCGGCCAGCCGCTGACAGCGTGGGCCGCCTCTGAATCCCCTCCGTCTCCTCCGCTCTCTCTCCCCCTCGGCGCGGCTCCCGCGCCTCCTGCGGATCTCGATGTTATCCGCTTACGTAAGAGGCCCCGTATTTGGGTCGGCCCTTTTGTCTGGAGGTGTTCACAGGCTGCTCCCCCACGCTGCCACGGGGATTACAGGGGTGGCTCTTTGAAGGCGGCCCTCCGTGGAGGCGGCCATGACGCCTTTAATTGCGTCCCCCCGTCCCCCCATCCCGTCCCCCCTGCCGAGAAAAGCGCAATCTCGCATAAAGGAAATGGAAATTATAGTTTATTTTCCCGGAGAGGTAATAAATGACAACGAGCGACATTAAAGCCCCGATATGAATCTTCGGGAGCGGATGTGGACGCCGCGTTAAAGCGACCACGCGACTCCCCCCCCCTCCTGTGACCGGCGCCTTTTAATTATCCGCTCCCGGTGCGCGCGGGCCGCCGTCGGACGGGTGGCGCGGCCCGGATTACCGTTAATGAGATGGCCCCGCGCCCTCGCCGTTGTCTGGAGGGACTCGCCCCGTCTGTGTGAGGAGCTTGACGAAGAGCCGGGAGCAGACGGCCCTCCACCTCCCCCTGATCTCCCCTGGACGGTGATCCGCGGCAGGGCAACAAGAGTTCGGCGGGAAACAGATGCTCCTCGGCGCGGGACCGACGGAGGTCGCACGTGCCTGTGATGGTACGCGCGCACACACACACACACACACACACACAGACCCACGTGCGGCCGCTACAAAGACTAGTCCCGAATGTTTCGCGGGCCAAAGTCAACGTGTAGGACATCCGTCAGTAAGGGTTTACGAAACGCTGGAGCGAAGGCCGGCGAGAAAGAGTGCCAGTAGGTGGAGCACGTCTGCACATACTGATTCCCATGGATAGTTAGCGCGTTCCCGACTGGCGTTTGCGTAGCCTTCGCCTCGAGGGAACTCTCATTAGCTGCCAGGGAATGTTTGCATTGATCCCGCAGTGAGACCACGGAGTCAGGAACCGCAAACACACCGCCAGCGTAGTCCAGACCCATTAAGCCACTGAGTCGTGTCGGCCTGCTCTGGCTGAGAGACGCCGAGGGTCCACCCCGCACTCCATTCCATCACGGTCGGTTGTAAATGAGTCGGAGGTCCGTGTCAAAAGATAAACTCGTCAAGAGAGCATCGTCGAGAATCACACGGAGAACGGCCCGAAACACACCGGTGCTCCGGATCAACTTTCTGAACGATTTGAGGTCACTACGTAAAGAGCCGAGGTGTCCGTGCGCGAGCGGTGTCAACCTTTTACAGGGAACGGAGGTCAGCGATCGGAAGCTGAACATCTGAGGGATTCTGGGAGGAAAGTGGGCTAAGGTTCAGGGGTCATTAGACCATCTTAGCACATGGAGCAAGAGAACGACTAATCCAGTTTTGTCAGCAGGCGCACCGTTGAAAGGCCCTGCAGCCTACATGTAGCCAGCCTGTTAACCCACGCATCCAGTGATATCCCCTGCCAGAACTAAGCAATTTTAAGTGTTTGTTTTTTTAACTCTACTTGGGTCCGGAGTTGCTTAGCCAGATGTGTAGCCATTTGAAGTGTCTTGTTTAGTTCTCTGCGTCATCAAAGAGAATGCAGTATGAAAGGAATCTTGAAGAGAAAGCTTGGGAGCATTGTAGTAATGTTCCGAAGTAGCTATTCAGCCACTTCGGCTTCAACGGCTGAACCAAACACAGGCCTTTGTTCCACATTGTTTGGAACCTTGTCAGCACATATCAAAAGCCGAAAGGTAAATGGTTTCCCTGAAAGAAAATGGAAAGGTATTCAGAGCACATCCTGTTTTGACACAAGAGCGAGACATGCGGCAGGTAATAGACTAAGCCTACCTCCGTCTTTTCTGGGTTGCCCGTCACGCCAGAGCGGAACATCCACCTGCCTTTACAAAGTCGTTACCTAGCCCGTGTTTGCTCGTTCCCCTCCCCAGCGGGAGTGGGCGTACTTTTTTTTGTGTGCATTAGCATCGGAGAATAGTGTGGGAAAATAGTGCGGAGGAGCAGAATTCCGCGGATAACCCCTCCCCCCCCGCTCCCAACCCAAAATACCTCCATAGTCTATTTGCAGACGATTGTGGGAACTGACAATCAAATAGTAATCCAAGGACTGGAAGCATGTTTTTCAATGCGCTGGTCCAATGAAAGCCCTTTTGCTGCTTTGCCGCATAATGGTTTCTCTAAATAAAGTAGGGCAACGGGAGCGTTGTCGGGCCGACCTGCCCACCCCGTGTGTTTCTCTGCAGCGTTCTTTGTTTTTGTTGTCGTGCCGAGCCGACGTCTGAGCCCACATGTACACACAACAACAACAACAACACACACAGTGGCAGTGGGAGACTGGCCTGGCTCTCTTTACCGGTCAAACTCCCCTCCCGCTAAGCTCCTGAAGAGTCCCCGGGTGTAGCAGCACGCCCAGTTTCTTTCTGCGTGCGGTGTAGGGGACCGAACACTCTAAACAGCCACTTACGAGGTCAACGTTGCTGTTAGCTAGGTGTGCCGCCTAGGCTCCAAAAAAGTAATGAGGGGGAGTGTTGAAAAAAAAATAAAAAAGGAAACGTTACAAGATAAAATTCATGCATGCAATTTTGTGGGAGGTGATTATCATTTCAAGGGCCATGGTTGGCCTAATCATTCGCTGTAAGCTCTTCCCAGCCATTGTTTGCACACTAATTCCTCGTTAACGAAGCCGAGCAACATAGCATGTTCAATTTATAACGCCTGATGTCGGGGGCAGAGAAGCAAATCATTCGCTTCTTGGGTGCCTCCGTCGTGTGGCGTTGTCCTGGGAGAAGGCTTGTTGCCAGCCTATAATTCATGGCTCCGCGCGCCTAAACGCTGGGCGCTTTAATGATTTCATTGCTTGACTATTGTTGAAAGGGGGCAGAGACAGGTCAATACTTTGTGTTTGTTTTTGTGCCTGCCTGTGTGTGTGTGTGTGTGTGTGTGTGTGTGTGTGTGTGTGTGTGTGTGTGTGTGTGTGTGTGTGTGTGTGTGTGTGTGTGTGTGTGTGTGTGTGTGTGTGTGTGTGTGTGTGTTTTGTTTACAGAGTCTCAAGGCTGTGTGTGCGTCCTTGGTATCCCATTAGCTATTGCCCACTCAGAGGCAGGTGGGGGACGCTGCAAGTCTCAAACGATCGTCGGTCAGGTTGAGGAGTGGCCGGCAAAAAGGGGGCCCTGCTCCTCAGCACCAACCTATGGGACTGAACGCGCTCGAGCCTACTCGCGTGGTCATCATTCATAGCATGTTATAACTGCAGAATTCGTGCCGCTATCTGTGTCCCAACCCTGCGGTGCCAGCGGCCAGTCCCTCCTCTGTCTCGCTCCTGCCAGGCTCTGTTGTTGTGATGCCCTGGCCTTGGACTCGGCAGGCTGACAGCCTCGGTAGACACTGTAATGCTGGGCTTGGTCCTGAGGTAATTGCCCGCTCGTCTGTGGAGAGGAGAAGGAGAGGAGAGGAGAGGAGAGGAGAGGCGATGCGAGGCGAGGAGGCGAGGAGAGGGCTTCTATGGTCCCCAGGGACTGATCTAATGGCTCACTGGGTAGTCTCGCCACTGATTGACGGATAATAGCAGCACATAGGCTACTTGGACTTTAACCACTATTGGATTGACTGTGTTATTGTGTGTGTGCGTGCGTGTGTGTGTGTGTGTGTGTGTGTGTGTGTGTGTGTGTGTGTGTGTGTGTGTGTGTGTGTGTGTGTGTGTGTGTGTTCAGCCTTTCTGAGCCGCTTGGCTTTCGATAACCTTAGGTGGCCCGCTGGTTGTTTCATTTCACGCCGGCTTCAGGCGATGTGAGTCAGATGAAGTGTTGGTCCCTTGGTCTGTGGATGTCTGTAAACACACTGAGCACCTCGCCCTCTCCCCCACCCCGTACACCCGCTGCCAGAGCCCCGCTAGTGGTGGGGCCGTGGACGGGCTGCGGTTCTCAGGCTCAGCCCCCCGCTGGAACACCTGCGGCAGAATGGAGTAGACCTTGGCTCTTACCGCGGTCTCATCCTGCGTCAGAGGCAGGCAGGCAGGCAGGGATCCTGGAGGACGATCGATCAGCCTGGGCCGGGCAGGGGTGGGGGGGCAGGGAGCAGAGAGCAGGTGATGCCTGGAGGGGTCGATGGGGGAGTGAGTTCAGGAGGGAGCTGTGCGGGCCGATTGCCTCGGTGTGAAGTCAGCCGGCAGGGTTCGTCTCCCTGCCTCCCAGGGGAGCTCCGGAGTCCTCGCCGCGCTCTCCTCTCTCCTCCCTCCTCCCCCCGACCGCTCGATCGCGACACGGCACACAACCTTTTTTTCCAGTTGTAGAAAAACGTCACCGTGAAAGGTCTCCGCTCTGGGCGGCGCTGGAAGGTGACGGTGACCCGGGTGTGCTCACGGCCGCTCAGAGCCCACGAGGAGGAGGAGGAGGAGGAGGAGGAGGAGGAGGAGGAGGTGGAGGTGGAGGTGCGAGCGTCCTCGCGACTGCCTCGCGTGGCGATTCCGTCACAGCCAGGGCGGCAGGCACGGCGCCTCGACACGTTCTCCGCTGAGTATTCTAACAGCACCTACTACACTCCAAACACACACACACACACACACACACACGCACACACAAGCAAACACAGATACCCACACTCTCTCTCTCTCACACACACACACACACACACACACACACAAGCAAACACAGATACCTACACTCTCTCTCTCTCACACACACACACACACACAGAAGCAGACACAAGTACCCACACACGGAGCAGAGCTTTGGATTTGCACTTCTCTCTCACTGGCCCCACAGACAAACACGAAGACAGCCCGTAGGTGCCGGGGGATGAAGAAGAGGATTTAGCGAACGAAGGCCGTCAGCATTCACCGGCTCTCTCCAACCAAGGCTTTTCAGAATCCAGGGCTGCCCGGCCAGCGGCCTCCGGGCTGGGCCGCCAGTGACCGATGGAGGGGCCCTTTCCTCTCTTATCTGGGCTGCTGCAGCCGCACGCCGTCCAGAGACAGCACTGGGGAGGCACTCACTCACTCTCACACACACACACACTAACACACACACACGTGGATGTACGAAACGTACTTGCACACCCACGCACGTCCTCCGCACACACCCCCTCGGTCTCCGTCGCCACCGCACACAGATTTATTTGGCGGCTGAAGTCAGGAGTTCACCTCGGGATGCGTTGAGCAGAAACCTGTTGCCTGGTGCCGAGCGCCTGCAACGATTGCCTCACAAACACAAAACCCGCCGGGTTCCATTCCTGCCCGTTGAGGTGAGCGGGGTGGGATTCTCTGCTGGCGTCCTACCCAGACTTCCCAACACCCCAGGGAAAACGTGCGTTCACGCCGCTCTGCTGCCGGCTGTCGAGCCACGCACGAAACCCACCCCAGGTGTTCCAGGACGTTGGCTGGTGTGAAACGGAGATGTGAAAGGCTTTCGCACTCCTGCGCGACCGTTGCCCTGGTGCGTGGCGGAACATTGTTCTGACCAGGAAATGAAAAGGCAAGTCGCAAACAATCCCCTGCCGCCAATCCCCCCCTGGTCTTTTGCGCGCTGCCGAATGTGTCTGCGTGCCGGCAGATAGTCCACCGCCAGCGGGCCTCTGTGCCGGCCCCTCCGAGCCTCCCCGTGACGTCTCCCCCGGTTTCCTCGGCTCCTGTTGATCGGGCGGCGCTCCCTCGGGACTGGGAGGCGTTCGGGGAGCGGAGGGCTCCCGGCGCCGGGGGCAACGCGGGTCCCCGAGGAGCAGGGAGGACGAGGAGGAGGAGGAGGAGGAGGAGGGTGTTTGGCTCTGCTGGTGTTTCACAGAGTTCTTGTCGCTCCCTGGGTTTTGGGGCGGCCAGTTAGAGACGGAAGTCTGTCGCTCTGCGTTTGGAGCTGCAGCTGTAGTGGAGACCGTTCAGAGGCTCTCAGTGTGTGCGTGTGGCTGTGTGTGTTTCTGTGTGTGTGTGTGTGTGTGTGTGCGTGTGCGTGTGTGTGTTTTTCGAGCGAGCAGCATATGTCTGAAAACGAGGTGTCGAGTGTTTTCCTTCTCACACCTCTCCTCTCTGGTTGTCTTCATTCCGTCTTAACGCCTCTCCCTCGGTTGCCCTGCGCTCCCTCCTCTGGCCCGTTTGTCACCTTTCTCCTCTCCCTTTCAGTGGATCCTCCTCCCCCTCCCCCTTTCCTCTGGTCTGTCTTCTCATCCTCCCTTCTCCCCTTTCCTCCCTAATGGCGTTTCGCCACACCTCGTCCGCACCTTGCCTTCTATTCCCTCGTTTCCTGTTTTTCGTCGTCGTTTATGTGTGACACACCAAAATGGCTCGCTGCCTCGCGCGCGCCACAAAATGAAGCGCTGCCAATCGAAAAGGCTTCCCTTCCATTCCGGACGGACTCACTGATTAGTCCGTTAACTGATTGCCTGACAGTTTGCCTCTCCTGCTCCTCCCTCCCCTCCCCTCTCCTCCCCTTCTCCTCCTCCAGTGCTGCTGCGCGAGGAGGTGGCTCAGCTCCAGGAGGAGGTGCACCTGCTGCGCCAGATGAAGGACATGCTGACCAAGGACCTGGAGGAGAGCCAGGGCGGCTGCTCGGCCAACCTGCTGTCGGCCGCCGAGCTCCGCCTGCAGCTGGCCGAGCGGGAGCAGGAGCTGGACCGCGCCAAGGAGGCCCTGCAGGGTGAGTGGCTCCGGCCCCCGGGCCTCCGTGCCCCCCCCCCCCCCCCCCCCCCGCCCACGCCTGAGCTGAGGCGTCGCTTCCTCACCCGCCCGTGTTGGGAGCCGACGTCCGTAAGCGACGGAGGAGCGATCGCTTTGGGTTTGACGCGCGCGCCGTCGCCGAGAGAAAGGCTGACCTTTCACCAAAGCCAAAGTAGAGAGCCATTCCCCTACGCGGTCTCAGACCCAGCGGCACATCCTGTCCGCGTGTGAGGTTTCTGCTCTTGAGCGTCTTATCGCTAAACCCGAACACACACACACACACACACACACACACACACACACGCACGCTCGCGCAGAGACACACGCGATCAAAGACGCACGACCGCTGCAAGTGTAACAGGTGGCAGACGGCGTGCGCGTAAAATGTGGCACTCTCTCCTGTGATGGTTGGAGAGAGCAGGTTTGGATGTGCCGAGTGAGGAGGAAGACGGATGGGCTAAGATGGTCTCCAGGGGAATGCTCAATGAGTGATGCACGCTGCGTGTGGGGAAAAGGAGAAAAAAAAACTCCCCCTCCGTCCTCCTCCTCCTCCTCTTCCGTTTTCTCACAGAGGCTCAGAGAAAATAACATTGGTGTCGTCGAGCGACTCTCTGACGTGTGCCTCCGTCCGCATCGACACACACCGCTGCTGCCTCGGTCCCTGCGCGTCGGCCACGGCCGTTCGGCAGGGCGACGCCGGCGGCCGTCCTGCCGTCCTCACGCTGGGCCCACGGCCTAGATTGTCGTGTGCGAGATTAGCGAGCATAATATAATCCCTGGCATGGTGAACGCGCTGGGCCTGAGTAAGTGCCACTCCGCCACTTATCTCCTGAGATGATTACATCATGTACCCTCTGCTGCTGCTACTTTGGGAAAAACAATCCTTCCCAGCCTCGTCGGCTGAAAGAAGACACAGTGACACCCAGTGGTGGCCAGCTGTCACTGCACAGCCTCTGCTCCAGTATTGACTTCCGAGTCGTCATTCAGTGGTGACGTCTGTGGTCTTTGTGTGACAATCAAACATCCACAGCCCCCCCCCCCCCATTCAGCCTTTTCAAGTGGTTGTATAGTCCTAATGTTTGTGTGTGTGTATGTGTGTGTATGTGTGTGTATGTGTGTTGCAGCAATGAAGTCGGACCGCAAGCGACTGAAAGTGGAGAAGGCGGACCTGGTGAGTCAGATGCAGCAGCTGTACACCACCCTGGAGAGCCGCGAGGAGCAGCTCAGAGACTTCATCCGCAACTACGACCAGCACCGGAAGGTAACGCCACCCAAACAGTCCTACCTCACACCACCCAAACAGTCCTACCTCACACCACCCAAACAGTCCTACCTCACACCACCCAAACAGTCCTACCTCACACCACCCAAAAAGTCCTACCTTACACCACCCAAACAGTCCTACCTCACATCACCCAAACAGTCCTACCTCACACCACCCAAACAGTCCTACCTCACACCACCCAAACAGTCCTACCTCACACCACCCAAACAGTCCCACCTCACACCACCCAAACAGTTCCACCTCACACCACACAAACAGTCCTACCTTACACCACCCAAACAGTCCTACCTCACACCACCCAAACAGTCCTACCTCACACCACCCAAACAGTCCTACCTTATACCACCCAAACAGTCCAACCTTACACCACCCAAACAGTCCAACCTCACACCACCCAAACAGTCCTACCTCACACCACCCAAACAGTCCTACCTCACACCACCCAAACAGTAACACCACCCAAACAGTCCCACCTCACACCACCCAAACAGTCCCACCTCACACCACCCAAACAGTTCCACCTCACACCACACAAACAGTCCTACCTTACACCACCCAAACAGTCCTACCTCACACCACCCAAACAGTCCTACCTCACACCACCCAAACAGTCCTACCTCACACCACCCAAACAGTCCTACCTCACACCACCCAAACAGTCCTACCTCACACCACCCAAACAGTCCTACCTCACACCACCCAAACAGTCCAACCTCACACCACCCAAACAGTATTAGGTCACACCTGTATTGCTTCCAGTCTTGCGCTAACCTTGAATATTCAGTAGAAGGCAACATGTGTACGCAGGTTGTGAATATTACACTGAATCTGCAGCAACATAAATTCAATCAAAAAGGTGAGAAAAAAACTGAGATTCCTGTGAACCTCAAGGCATGTGTGGTGTGTGTGTGTGTGTGTGTGTGTGTGTGTGTGTGTGTGTGTGTGCCCCCCCCCCCCCTTTCCAGGAGAGCGAGGACGCGGTGAAGGTGCTGGCCAAGGAGAAGGACCTGCTGGAGAGGGAGAAGTGGGACCTGCGGCGGCAGACCAAAGAGGCCACGGAGCAGGCCCACCTGCTGCGCTCGCACATGGACATGAAGGAGAACCGCCTCAAGGAGCTGGAGGCCGAGCTCACCATGGTGAGGCACGCACACACACACACACACACACACACACACACACGCACGCACAAAGTACCCAGCACTTACACAATACAATGCGCTAAACCTTCAACTGTATTTTTACACACACACACACAAACGCACACCATATTCACACAATCAAGCCTTGCGTAGTGTCGAGCCCCACACACACAAGCACCACACACACACACTCATACATACACACACACACACACACACACACACACGTATAAGCCCTTTCATTTACTTCCAACCTTCCGTGTTATTTCTGTGAAATTCCGGCGTTTTCCGCGGCACAGTTGACGGACCCCCCAGAGGATGCGCTTGTCGGTCTGAGATGGCCTCATTATTCCGCCCATGTTCTTAATTCCCTTCCTCGCTGCCAGTCAAAACTCCCCTTCCAGCTTCACACACACACACACACACGCACACGCACACGCACACGCACACACACATACACACCACCTTCCATTGCTCAGAGCAACAGGGCTGCCAGAATCTCATATTTCTCTGTCAAGTGCCCCGGTTAGGGGAATAATGTTAACCTATGGGCCCGATCAACCCCAGTTAATCCCTGACACATTTCATTGCAGCACACTCCTCAGAACATGTGCTTATCTCTGAGTGGGTGTGTGCGTGTGTGTGTGTGTGTGTGTGTGTGTGTGTGTGTGTGTGTGTGTGTGTGTGTGTGTGTGTGTGTGTGTGTGTGTGTGTGCGCGCGTGGTGGATACGAATGTGTATATGTGTGTGTAGGGATGCAAAGTGTGCAATCTCATTCAGCTCTTTGTGAGTGCTCGCGCGTGTGCCCACGTGTGGGTGTATTCCTGTGCGTGCCATGACGCCTTCCTCCTACTCGTCCACATCCTCCTCTCTCCTGTGTGTGTGTGTGTGTGTGTGTGTGTGTGTGTGTGTGTGTGTGTGTGTGTGCGTGCGTGCGCGCGTGCATGCGCGCGTGTGTGCGTGTGTGTGTGTGTGCGTGTGTGTGTGTGTGTGTGTGTGCATGCGTGTTCACGTTCAGGCCAAGCAGTCCCTGGCCACGCTGACCAAGGACGTGCCCAAGCGCCACTCGCTGGCCATGCCCTCGGAGCCGGTGGTGAACGGCAGCCAGGAGTGGGTGATGCAAGCCGACCAACCCCTGACGGCCGCCATCCGGCAGAGCCAGCACACCCTGTACCACGGACACACCGCCGACCGGCAGGGTGAGACCCCGCGCGCCAGCCCACAGCCCTCCATTAACCCCTCTCTGACTCCCCTGGGTTTTCCAAAGTCTGGTTTCCCCGCCCCCCCCGTTTCCCGAATGGTCTTCTCACACACGCGCAGTGCAGCGTTGTAAACTGGATGGTGACGGCTCGGTCTTGAACCAGCCGGCCCATTCCGGTTCAGTTCCCCCTGGGCACTGCTGTGTGAAAAGGCCATTCGTTCCCTTTGCTGTATTAACGACACGCTGCATACCCACACACACACGCACACACACACACACACACACGCCGGAGGTGGGCGCGAGTGGGGTAACGTGTGTGTGTATGTGTGTGTTGGTCCTGTCCCGTAGTGGTGCGGGTCAGCCCCTGTCACTCGCGCCAGCCGTCCGTCATCTCTGACGCCTCGGCGGCCGATGGCGACCGCTCGTCCACGCCCAGCGACATCAACTCGCCCCGCCACCGGACCCACTCCCTCTGCAATGTAAGAGCTGCCTGGCCCCCCCGACCAAGTAATCACACCTCCGCATCTCTCTCTCTCTGTGTGTGTGTGTGCAAGTAACCCGTGACCGCCGTCCTGTCTCCGTCTGTCTGTCTGTCTGTCTGTCTGTCTGTCTGTCTGACTGCCTGCCTGTCTGTCTGTCTGTCTGTCTGTCTGTCTGTCTGTCTGTCTGTCTGTCTGTCTGTCTGTCTGTCCTGTGTCCATCTGTCTGTCTGTCTGTCTGTCTGTCCCGTGTGTCCGTCTGTCTGTCTGTCTTGTCTTGTCTGTCTGTCTGTCTGTCTGTCTGTCTGTCTGTCTGTGTCCGTCTGTCTGTCTGTCTGTCTGTCTGTCTGTCTGTCTGTCTGTCTGTCTGTCTGTCTGTCTGTCTGTCTGTCTGTCTGTCTGTCTGTCTGTCCTGTGTGTCCGTCTGTCTGTCTGTCTGTCTGTCTGTCCTGTGTGTCTGTCTGTCTGTGTCTGTCTGTGTCTGTCTGTCTGTCTGTCCTGTGTGTCCGTTTGTCTGTCTTCAAGCCTGTTCATACCGGCAACGTGGATGTTGGGCAAACCTCTGGTTGTCAAATGAAGGCGTTTGCTGTCCAACATCCAGATCATGTTGCCCGGATGAAGTATGCATTTGACTGGGCTGTCTGGTTGGTGTCTGTCTGTCTGTCTGTCTGTCTCTTTTGTCGGTCTGTATGTCTGTCTACCTGTCCGTCTGCTTGCCTATGTCGCTCTGTTTGTCTGTGGACCTTTAGGGCCTTTACTGTCTGTCAGTCTGCTGTGCTCTCCTATGGAGTCGAGTCCTTTGTGTAATTCATCCAGTTACTGTGTTGTTGTGGGAGGAGACCCAGGCCTGGACTAACCCTGCCCTCTCCTGCTTCCCCTCCCCTCCTCCTCCCCTCTCCTCCCCTCTCTCCTCCTCCCCTCTCTTCTCCACTCCTCTTCGTGCTCCAGTCTATGGAGGACCTGGAGGACCAGAAGCGTAAGAAGAAAAAGGAGAAGATGACGCTCGGCTCCCTGTCGCGGGTGTTTGCTCGGGGCAAGCAGCGCAAGTCCCTGGACCCGGGCATCTTTGATGGTACATCCACCCCCGATTACTACATAGAGGAGGATGCCGACTGGTGATGCTGTCTGTCTGTGCGCGTAGCTCCAAGTGGCTGTTGTTGTTGTGTGTGTGTGTGTGTGTGTGTGTGTGTGTGTGAGCGTGTGCGTGTTGTGTGTGTGTGTGTGTGGGTGTGTGAGAGCGACGGGGAGGAAGAAAGAATGGGTGTGCATGTACAGTCAGTGTGCATGTTGTAACTGTGTACGTGGGTCCAAAAGAGAAGCTTGCCAGAGAGAACTGTTTGCCCCACAAACGAACGTGACCCTGAAAAATGGATGTACATAAATTAGATATATATTTATAGATGTACATGTATGCATATGTACATATGTTTACATGCATATAAATATATACATGGGGTTATTATGTGTGGACATGTTAATGCTGTGTTCTCTTGGTCATGAGTTTGTTTTCTTTCTTTTTTATATAACTGGAGACTTGAAGGACTGCTGTGCATATGTAAATAGGAGTTATTGTGCAATTAGTGTTTTGAAATGTCTTTTCAAGTTTTTTTTTTGTTACTTTGCAGTTGCTTTTATCATGCTATTTTTGGACCTTTTGATTTATTTTTTGTCCCCAACCTCAGTTCTATTCGGCCCGCTTACTATGAACTATTTTCACTGTAGACATACTTAGCAACCAAGGGACTCTGGCGAGTCTGGAAGCGAATACGTCGCCTTCCCTCGAGCCCACCCACCCGATATCTGGTGGGACTCTGACTCGCCGTGAAAGACGGATTCTTGGAAGTAACAATGCTGCAGACAGCCTGTACGCAACCAAAAGAAATGTGACAATCAGACGGAATGTGTTGTGCGCTTGATAAACCACTAGAGCTAGCACTGTGTCTGGATAACCTATGTGCAACAAACACACAGGAGAAGGGCTTTCAGGCTGAGTGGTTATGAGTAGTGAGGCTATCGGTGACTGTGTGTAATGTGTGTGGCCGTAAGTGCTTGCTAGTAAACAAACAGGATATTTAGTATGGAGACTCGTAGCTGAGTCAGACCAGAGCAGAGAGCGTTCTGCTCGTCCTGGCCATTTTATGTCTGAGGTTCAGAGTGTTCCGATCCCGCGGGATTGATGACACAATTTGGGGCTACGAACCGAAATTGAATTCGAAAACAAGTCCAAACTCTGCTTAAAATCTCGTCTTGGCGTAACTCGCTTGGGCTGGGGAAAACTTTTTTTTTAAGTGCCAAAGGGTGACCGTTTGTACTTTGAATTGGTTTCGTTAGTCCCTGTCAGCACTAGCTTTGTACATTACCCTGAGCCAGCTGTACTCCAACTCGCCAATGTTAGACAAAGGAATGTGCATTGAAACACCTGCATGAACACATGCTGCTGCTTTGGTTAGAACCCCCCCCCCCCCCCCTTCCCCCTGTAACCGGTCATATTAACAATCTCCAACATACTCATCTTTCCTTTTCAAGCTTCCCATTTGAAAAGTCTTAACTCTTCTTGCATTGTGAATGCAAGGTTTCTTTTGGAACTGGTTTTGTTTTTTGCTTTCGACCCCCTCCTTTCTTACATCTGTGCTTACGATACTTTTCTGTTCAATGTTTTGTAATTTAGGAGATGTTGCATAAAAAGAGTAAATCTATTAAAGTATTTTATTTAAAGAGGAAACTACACAGATACTACAAAATTATCGTTCTGCAGCTTTTTGTGGGCAGAGGATGAGGAAAAGAATTCTTCATCTTCAAAAAAAACAAAAACAAATTATTAACATGGTTGAAATGAAATAATGACGACTTATTTTAAAATAAAACCAGCGACTAAACATCTCTGTGGCGTCCTTCTGTTCCATGAGTAATCCGTTTCTTGTGTCCAAGTCTCCTGTCTGTCACACTCCCTCTCTCTCTCTCTCTCTCTCTCTGGGGTTTGTCATTCCAAATGACAACCTACCTACCAGTGAGTAACTCGTCCTCTGTGAGTACCGACTGTCTGTTGCCCCACGTTGTCGGGGATTATTCATAAAACCCCAGTCTCGTGGGAAATCCTTTGTGGGGGAGGGAGGGGGGGGGGGGGGACCTGCACGCCGCCTCTTGGAAGAGACTGCGTGTTTTATTCACTCCCTGGTACGGGAGGCAGAGCGCACTCGACACGGGATTCAGCCCGGATTTGATTTCGGGTTTGAAATCCGTGTCTCCGTGCCTTTGGGAACAGGAGCAGGTGGTACAACAGCGTCGCGTGTTTATGAATAATCCCTGTGTCTCTTAATGTGTGACCCTAGTGCCAAAAGATCCCTTCATAACCATCCACCTAATATATCAGAGACTCCATAACAAAGCTCAACTACTTACCAAAGCCTAAGATAATACCATCTACATGGGCATACTAAGGAATCAGAACTACTGCATTGACATGTATTATAATGTAATTCATGTCCAATCAAGCTCCACCGACATGAGTTTTATTAGGTTGCTGGATGGACTTTTAGGTCTATTCGGTCTCAGCACTAATGTAAGACACTTTTCTACCCTCTACTGGCCTTATAGAGTATTGCGCTTAGGATAATTTAGTGTGAAATTAGTCTGTTTAAAGTAGATATGATACAAAAACCACCTCAGGACAATTGGGTCCCAAACATCTTACCGGTCAACTAGATGGCTTGATTAATGTACCTGAGCTGTAATATGTCCTTTTTACCCAATAGTCACCTGAAAAAGGCTAAGTTTAACGTGATCGACATAGTTTCAATGTAGTGGTTGATTACTATACAGAGGAGTAGAGGAGGGTGACTTAGTTTTAGCCTTCAGTGAGTCACTTTGGTCTTTTGATCCCTCTGAACCCGAACCTCTCCGTCCCACACCCATGCTGCCACTTTTCCTGACCAATCCAGACTCTGACAGCTCAAGCCTAACACAGCAGGGCCTATCAGACGGTGAGGATCAGATGGACCGCCTCCAGCAGGCGGAGCTCACGCGCTGCACGCCCATGTCACTGTGGAAGGCCGGCGCAGTGCTGGCCTGGCTGGAAGTTGTCATGGCAATGCCCATGTACATCCGCGCTTATTCTGAGAACGTCAAAAGTGGCAAGGTATGTTTACAAGTCCATTAAAAGATTGACAGTTTGAAAGAAAAGGGAAAGAGTGAGAGGCGTGTGGGAAGCTAAGGAGTGTGTGTGAGCGGATCCAGCCCTGAGGTCTGGAAGGGGAGGCCGCTGAGCGGAAGTGTTTAGATGGCTTCCCTCCCGTCCAGGTGCTGCTGGCCCTGACGGACGATGACCTGGAGCTGGGCCTGGGCGTCGCCAACCCCATGCACCGCCGGAAGCTGAGGCTGGCCATCGAGGACTACAGGAACGCTGAGGGAGACCAGGGGTGAGCGGCAACACGCACACATAGAACCACGCACACACAACACGCACACATAGAACCACACACACACAACATGTAGAACCACACACAACACGCACACATTGAACCACACACACAACAACACGCACACATAGAACCACACACAACAACCCGCACACATAGAACCACACACACACAACATGCACACATAGAACCACACACATAACAACGCACTCCTTCGACAGACATTCCGATGAAACGTTTCATTTTGTCTTTGTGCTAACCGTCCATCTGTCCTCCTGCAGGCTCTCCAAGGCTTCCGAGATGGACCACAACTGGGTGGCTAAGTCGTGGCTGAGCGACGTGGGCCTGCCCCAGTACGCCCAGGCCTTCCAGAGCCAGCTGGTGGACGGCCGGATGCTCAACTCACTGAGCCGCCGTGACCTGGAGAGGCAGCTCAGCGTCACCAACCAGGCCCACCAGAACAGCCTGCTGCTGGCCATCCAGCTCCTGCAGATGCTCAGCTTCGACAAAGAGGTCAGGACACAAAGAGACGCCCGTTTGTGCGCGGCACGCGTAGGCGGCTCCGTGACGTTCGCGACGGCTCTTTAACTCGAGGACTGTACCGAGTTGGGGGGGGGGGGGGGGGGGGGTGTACGTAGCGTGTTCTGGAGCAGCACAGTGGAGAACACTTAGCGCCACAGTGGAGAAGAAGTTGTGTCTGTGCTGTGGTTACAGGTCTGTGTGGTTATGGTTCCTTTTATCTCCGCAGGCCCTCCTGCTGCGCCGGGCCAGATGTGAGCACGAGGACGTGGACCCCGTCGTTTGGACGTGCCACAGAGTGATGAAGTGGGCCAAAGACATCGACCTCAAGGTGAGCGGGGGCTGGGGGTCAAGGGTCAGGCCCTGGACAGAGAAGGGGTCAAAGAGCCCGTTGACCTGTTTCATTTGTACATGTCTACGGTGTACGTTTCAACCTTCCGCCTACTCTGGGCTCCCCCCACTTTGCTTTAGTCTCTCCCCCACTCTCTGCTGTTGGCAGAATTGACACACGCTCTCCAACAGGAGATGCCACCGTGCAATTAGGAGCCTGCTACTTTGTCACTTTGAGAATGGTTTTCCTTTTGCCGTTCCTCTCAGGAGTACGCCGATGGTCTTCATGGGAAAGGCGTCCACGGAGCGGTGATGGCTCTGGACCCTTCCTTTGACACGGATGCCATGGCCAGGGCACTGGGGATCCCCGCCAACAAGCACATGCTGCTCCGCCATCTCTACGAGGAGATGAAGGCTCTCTCCATCCCTCCCAGGTGGCTGCTCCACCAAGCAGAGGATTTCAGAGTGCACATGCGTATAGGACATACTGTAGCTTCACCTATGTCTGACAATAGACGTTTCTGAAAGAAAATAGTATACTGTTATGATGATGATGATAATGATAGCAATGATGATTTCGACAATGATGATCATGATGATGACTTCACATACTAATATAATAAGAACAGGGTTTCTGTTTGCTCCCACTCTCCTTGAAACAGTGAGGAGCAGGACTGTGCGAGGTCGGGCTCTGCCCCTCAGTCCCCAGCCTCTACTAGCCGTTACGCTGAGGAGAGGGTGCCTCTGAGGGGACGATCCGCCAAGGTATAATAATTTCACAATGTAATTTAACAGCGACCAGCGAGCAGTGCAACATTTTGGATGTGGACATTTTCTTTTTTTTTTGTATTCATAAATTCATACCGAAACACACTGTTCCATTCTGAGCTGAGCTCCTTTCTTTAGTCTATCCTGGGTTTTTTTTTCTTTCTTTCTCTGCTTTCCAATTTCCCAGAGTCTTCTGAGGCTGCACTCAGCAAGCCAATCTGTCGAGCGGGCACTGGGTTACCATGGCAGCTGTGGCTCGCTGCCAAGGGAGGCCAGGGTGCAAGCAGTGCCCAGGACCAAAGTGAGCCCGATGCACACCTACAAGAGTGTCGAGATCACCAACATCTACACACTGCCCCCCCCCCACTCCACCGCCCCCCCAGTCCACCGCCGTTGATAGGGTTTACACTATGACACACAGTCTGTTTTCTGACTGACCGTGTGATGTCTTTACTGGAATGAACTGAACCAAGAAAGGGAATGTGAATGGACCGACTTTCATAGATCACCACCCCGTTGTTTCCATATCGAAATGTGTTGTTTATAATATGTACATTGACTGATAAGCGGACCGACGGCCTTCTGTGGAAAAGGGAAGTCCATTGTGACAATTAAATCTCTAAATACTGGCCAGCATGTCAAACCCAAAGCCCTTCTTACTGCTGTTCTCTGATACTCTACGTGGGAATGGAACCTGTTGAGAGGCCCCTCTGATTATTTCGCCCCTGGAAAAGATTAATTCACAAGATTCTCGAGTTGGGTGAAGAGGTTGCTGGAGGCGTTGCCACTTGAGGATGGGGTGAGGATGAAACGTGCTGTCGGCCCCCGCTGGAGGCGTGCGTTGTGCTCTACTACTCCGAGCGGGACTCTTGAACTGGAGCCTTGAGCTCTCCATGCAGGGGCCTGACGATGGCCAGAGGACCGCCAAACCAGCTGCACATGTCCACGACTCGTCCAGCTCCAGGACACCATTCCAAAGGTTCCAAGCAGGTTTTCATATCAGATTCACTCTTATGGGAGTGAGCTGAACCCGGGGCTATGATAACAGCAGACATGAGATTTAGGTGTGTTTTGGGTGGGGGAATGTTTCAAATACCGCGAAGCTTTGTCTTTGCTTGAATAGCACAAAATGTGGCCAAGAGACACAGAGACCGCCGAGGAGTTTATTATCGCTTTGGTTAGACTAACTCGCAAGACATCCCCTCCAATTCAAGCATGCACGGAACAATTTCACACATTCACGTCATCTCAACAAGTTTTTGTAACGTGGAAGAAAAGGTTATTTTCCATTCAGTGGTGATGAAAAATTATGTTTTCGTTTGTTGTATTTAGGCTGGGGCTAGGAATATTTTTGCTGTACTTGTTAAAATGTGTTCTCTAACACTGAATCAAATGGTCTGAATGCACTGTAAATGGCATGTACTGTGTTTTCAGAAAACATAGAAAACAATGAGGACCATCTGGCCAAAGTAAGCAGCTAGATGTATGGCTTAGATTTTTTGTGGGCCAACAACCACTGTGAAAAGGATAATATTTCTTGATTTCATAGCATATGTCTTGAATGTGGACCACGGTTTCGGTGCTCTGTAAGCCGTTTCAGTAATGCATGCACATCCCATAAAGAGACATACTGGGTTCAGAGAAACAGTTAGCCGCTGGAGCGTGACTTTCATGAATTAAAGGAAATTGTGAATTCAAATAGAAGTCTAAACTGCTGCCACCATCTAAATTCAAAACCTGGAAAACAGATGGAACATTAGACTATTTTCTACTGAATCACATGTCATGTGATGGCATATGGATTGTGTAACATGTAATTAGTGTTGACAAACAAAAAAAATATTGAAGAATGCAGGTTGGATACACAAAAACAGTTTCTATGAAATATATGTTGTAACTATGAATCGATGAAGTAATAATCTGTTATGTGCCACTGGTAATGAACAATAAAATTAATCTCACAAATGTCAGTTTGTCTACTCAACAATAAGTCATTGTATTGTTAAATTTTTACATATTTTATGGACAGTATGCTGTCAAATAACATTGCTGAAAAGATACCCGGCTGGCCCGCTATGGACTCATTTATATCACAGTGCTCAGCTCAACTCTGTTCTGGCCGTTGTATTTTACTGAAGCCTACTCCACCATGGATCCCTGACATCATGCTACCTTCAGAGCGGGGTTGTCTACAAGAGCATAGAGTTTAATATGTACACTCTTTATTATTGAGGTCTTCAGATGACCTTGATTGGGCTTGTCCTTATTAAACCTGTATTGTAAATTAATCTGATGAGGCCTGAGATCCTAAGACTTAACTAGATACCTCTAAATTATGCAAAATCAATCAAATATCATGTGAGTCGTTACATGAATGTAAAACTCGTCACAATTTGAATATTATTTCAAATCAGTGGGTGGATTGTGTATGTCAATGTGCAGTACATCAGACCTGTACTATCTATTGTGCATGACAGCACTAGGACCAAGGAGCATGCCCGTAACACAAACACTCGCTGGATGTTCCTGGAGGTCTGCAGTCGCGCATACGTTTTAAGGCTGTCAGACGGTCTCACGAGATGTGCTCATGGACATTCAGTGGTTTGGTTTTGCCTTTAAGCTTTCACAAGGATAATGAACACATTTCAAACAATACGCTCAACGCATACGATATCAAAACCTCAACAAATAAAAACATTTAACCAATTTGATGATTTATTCGTCTAAGAACCGATTAGCAAACTGACACTGAATCGGCGTTGATTCCTCGTCCACTTGCTGTCTGGGAATGCAGTGTCTGTCTGTTGTAACAAGTAACACCTTGTCTAGCACATGGTCCTAGATGTCACTATCATTTTTTTAAGTGTCATCATATCCCTTTGGCATGCTGCGATGGCCACACACAATTAGCATTTCCTTGGAAATGATTCCCTCTTTAGTTTATCTGGTGCTTTTGCAGGTGGGTTGGGATCCAAAACATGCAGGGCATGGCTCAAGATGGAGGCAAGGCATTACAACGGTATACAAACTCCCTGGAGGGAAAAAGAGAGCTGCACCCGACCAAATGTAGACATGTCATTGTTCCAGCAGATCTAGAATGTAGATGTAACAATTACTTTATGGAAATTGAAAGATTATATGACATAGTTCCTCCACACGTGCCCTTATGGCACTCTTGATTTCTGATCAGAATTTGATCACGTGCACTTCTGTCTTGCTTGTCGAGGCGGCTGCTGTGTTAACCTTTTGTCCATCTTGTTCTCAGTCCTAGAGACTTTCTATCCCCACCCAGTCGCCAAAATATCAACAACAGAAAAAATCATAAAGAAAGACGAATTCCATATGACTGAAATGAAACAGGTGTGCAAGCAACGCCATCTACCAAAGGGATGTTTAACACACCATACTCCATTAACAATGACCATGTACTAGACAACAGTGTTTAATTATTAGTCATAACAAACTCAGCCAACATCTAAGATATATTGTATATTCAATCAGTTAATGGTCTGTTTAATAATAATATTTCGTTTTTAGCGCTTTTTCTCAAAACTCAAAGCTCTTTACACAAATTGGTCACCAATTATTTACACAGAACGAACAACGAATGGACCGACAGCTATCAAACACAACACTCAGTCTGAGTGATACCATGGCAGCCAATTTGCACCAGACCTGCTCACACAGACCAACTCCAGGTGAATTGGCAGTGACTGGTCAGGGCACTGGTAGGAGAATGGAGCATGTTTTTGATGGTGGGAGGAAACAAGGAGTACCCGGAGGAGAATATGCAAACTCCATACAGAAAGGTCATTGGGTCAGGGGTTTGAACCCAGGACCTTCTTGCTATGAGGCACCAGTGCTAACCACTGAGCCACCGTGTAGCTGTTTGTTCAAGTTTGTTGTATGTTATAACAATGTCATAATGGATATTATAACATCCTATCCTGTGTATATTTAAAAACAAAAAAGGAATTTGAGTTGAGTTGGACATTTAAACAAAATGTGCAGTTTATTACAATTAATTGACAACAGAGGTTTAGTGACTCTTTTGTGAGGTTTTGTGACAATTTTTTGGCCTATCTTAAGAATGGGTGAAAGGTAAACAGTTATTTGTTATTAAAAAGCACGTCAGACCTTCTAATAGTTAGTACATTCTAACTCACTAAACGTGTGCACAAATGAAGCCGCATTGGAACAGCCCTATAATGAAGACGGCGAGTGGGAAAGATTTTGCCAAAATGCGTCATATATTCTCTGTGGCATATGGAACCCCATGAGGCTCTTTATTCAAATGAAAATGTAAACTTGAAAATGCAAATGCAATTCAACAACAGCATAATCACTTTCCACATTTGTATGTGTTATTTGAGACAAAATGTAAATGAAAATGCAATAATATTAGCATTTTCAAATGCTTCAATGGGCATTCTGTGTCAATATAAAATTCAAATGTAAAAGCTGTTTGACATTACATTTTCAAAGTCCTACCCCACCATACAGGACAATTATTCAAATGTTAATTCAAACTTGAAAATTAAAATGCAATATAAAAAATGTATCCTCATTTTCCATTTGTGCAAGCATTATTTATGTCACAATTAAAATTAAAATGTAGTTGTCAGACAATATGAAAATGAAAATGAAATCGCATTTTCCATTGCATTTTCAAAGACTTTCATCTTCAGTACTACACTGTGCAGTGGACAATATTCAAATGCAATATGCGAATCAGTAGTAGTCCAATGCATTTGCATTTCCAAGTCACTAACACTCTGTGGGACAGAACATGAAAATTCAAATGCAGTGCTAACCACTGAGCCACCGTGTAGCAGTCCTCTCATCAAGGCGGGACTTTAGTTTGGACCTCACTTCCTCCTTTAGTCACTTAGTATAGTGCTAGCTGTAGCTAGCGGTGTGTCCGGTGCGCCGGGAGATAACCACTTTGGGTATTTGACTGCAACCTAATTTTGCCATTAACAGAGGTTCGCGACAGAACAGAGAAAGTATGTATTGCAAAGTAGGTCTACTCCATTTCTGGCACCGACGTGGACGTGCCTCCCGCATCAGCCAAGCCTATGCCATTGCCGCAGAGATGAACACTCAGTGTGGCTAACTCTTGAAAGACAAATGAGCAACCTCCCCTTAATAAAAAGCTCAAAACAAGCACAACACTATGTATGGCCACATATTTATAATACAACATTATTAAAACTAGAGGTGTGAACGTTTATGAAAACATTAAAACCTTTTCTAGAACAAATTTGCAGCGTTTATAATGCACCTTCTAATTAAATAGCTTTGTCCAATCTTAAGTGGTACAATCCTGCCTTCATATTATCACCCATACCCCATATTGTGCTATAAGTTTATTTATTCAGTATGATTCTGATAATTAATATTGTGTAAACATGCAGTGATAGTTGAAAATAATGCAGTTATGCCCAATCTATTAGCCCACAGCAAGCGTTCAGCTATATGGCTGTCCTGCTTCTCTTTGTTTCAGCACTGTCATTGTGAATAATTAGAGAGAGATTTTAATAAATATACTTCTTTTAATAAATGCAAAAACATAGAACTTGCAGCACAAAAATATGACTATGGACTTGCGAAATTGAAGCTCCAACAACGAGTTGGTAAAAGGTTAATGAACTAAGCAAATCACTAAAGTGGAAGTGACATCTTAACTAAAGACCCGCCTTGATGAGAGGACTGACAGATTGCATTTGAATTTTCATGTTCTGTCCCAAAGAAGTGCGTGGTTACTTGAAAATGCAAATGCAATACACTCCTAGCGCTGATTCGCATATTGCATTTGAATATTGTCCACTGCACAGCATAGTACTGAAGATGAAGTCTTTGAAAATGCAATGGCAAATGCGATTTCCTTTTCATTTTCAAATAGTTTGACAACTGCATTTTAATTTTAATTGTGACATAAATAATGCTTGCACAAATGGAAAATGATGATACATTTTTTATATTGCATTTTAATTTTCAAGTTTGAATTAACATTTGAATATTGTCCGCTGTATGGCGGGGTAGGACTTTGAAAATGTAATGTCAAACCGCTTTTGCATTTGAATTTGAATATTGACACAGAATTTCCATTGAAGCATTTGAAAATGCAAACGCAAATGGGATTATTGCATTTTCATTTAAATTTTGTCTCAAATAAAACATACAAATGTGGAAAGTGATTATGCTATTGTTGAATTGCATTTGCATTTTCAAGTTTACATTTTTATTTGAATAAAGTCCCTTATGGGCTTCCATAGTGGCCCACATGTGGAAAAACGTCTCAAATGTATACACACCGGAACAACCTCACAATTACAGCTGGGGGAGGTTTTACTTCGGTGTATGGAATTTTTACAAAGTTCATGTTTCCTGCGTTATGTACAACTAATTTCGTCGCAAACATTTTAACATAAAGAACATAAGGTTGTGAACAGGACTGAGTGGCAAACTTTATCTGGGACGTTCTCCCCTGCGGTTGCTACCAAACTCCTGATAAAGTCTCTTCCTGAAAACACCTGTGCTTCAGGTTAGGAGGGCGTTGAGCGCCATCAAGTAGAAAGGTATGGACGCATTCACAATCGTTGTGTAAACATTTATAAGAGACCAACACATCATTTAAAAATTTATTGAATATACTATTCATACCTGTACCCTAGGTAAGTAGTTTCATTTCAAACGGAGAACATTTTTGGGTTCTACCTGTACGTCATTACTCAACACTTCAAACCTGTTCATTCAAATATAATTATCTATGACCAAGAGATACTTCTGTCTACTTCACTTATTTTTGCTTTACTATATGCTAAATGCACCGTAAAACTTAATATTTAAGCGTCTATCAAGTTATGTGTGTCAGTCCATCCAAGTGCTCTAACCGTATGGTAGGAATTTAGGAACGAAACTCTTCATAATTGTCCTTAGACTAAAAAGGTACTTCCCCAGGAAGGGCGTGACATGCGCCAAATGTTTAGTCCAAATCCCTGGCCAACGATCAGTAGACTTGTGCAGCAAGATTCGTATTTTATCTTCACTAGTAGGCCTATGTATGATGGCGTCTTGGCAGTTATATACTAGTACAATTTGGCGTTGCACTGCGCAAGGCCTGGCTGGAATACATTATGTTGCCACCAGTCTTGGCCTACATGAAGTAGGCCTACACTAAACGATCTACCATGCAGATAAATAACCCCTCAACGCATGGCTCACTCACTCACCCTCATACAAACTTAGACATTGGAGGGAACATAATTATTTTGTGAAAGACATGTCCCTTCTTCTACCTAAATCTACACCTATGCAAATTGAGCTGTAGTGAATGCTGTAGTTTAGATACTCAAGCCAAAGTCATTGCTTAATGCAGCTATTCTTACATGTTATACAATTTTTATTTTTTCATAGGCCTAAATAAATGAAAGTAAGTACAACTTTTTTACTCAACCAACTGGTTTACATTGGGCTTCATTAGCGTTTGCTGACTGTTTTGACACCCCTTTCGGCCTTGCTGGGTGTTCACAGAGAAAGGTGTCGGCCATTCATCTCCCATGTCAAGTTCCATACCTGCCATAGATGAACCCTCTCGGGCGTTCAGTGTGGATTCCCACGAGACTCCTGATATTCCGACTTACTCGTCGTATCTTGATAGTGTCAGATGCCTGCGCACACAAACAGCATGGAGATGAAGTAGTATGGAAAGGCAAGCATAATGAGTGTGTGTAAAGGGTTTTATGAACCGTGACTACAACACAGTACGTTCTATGTGAACTGTTTGGTTGTGCTTACGGGAGCGCAAGGATATCTACAAACAATCGTTTATAAACATTTTTGTAAGTAATAAAGAGCACCAGGTTGTAATGTTATTTCGTCCATGCTGGAAGAGTGTGTGAACGTGCCTTCAAGGGAGGGGTTGTGGCTTTGTTCATTGATCTAATAGGCCTTGGTATTTCTTCATTCAGTCCGCTGAGTGCAGATTGCACAGGATTGTCACTCACAGAGCACCCCTATAATTTCACAGTGGCCCAGTATTTCCCTCTCATCTCACCGTCCTGCCGTTTCTTCTCCACTTGTCACTCTGTTTCCTAAGTGGAGCTGTCCTCCCCGCGGCATGCTGCGGCTTGTACAGTCCTGCCAGAAAGATATGTGCTCCATCTTTGCCACTAAGTTAGCGCAACCGTGTACCTTCCAGAGCGAGGCCGCTGAGGCTAACGATAACAAATGCACACACACACAGTGATGAACGTGGACCGAGACGGAATGAGCCTTTGACTAGACCAGTGAGGTGGGGGTGGCCCTCACTAACCAGGCTGTGGTCGGGGTTAGCTTCCCCACTGGAAGGCTGGAGTGCATGTGGTCTGGTCCAGTGAGCTCTCTCCCGTAGACCTCTACTGCCTGCACACAGTTTTTTTTTGGTTTCGCTCTCTCCCGGCCATTCTCCTTCCCTGCGTAGAGTCTGTCTCGGCTTAAGACAAATGTCTCCCTCCCCGACCTCTACCGCGCCTGGACGCCTTCCCAGACTCGTTACCTCTCTTCCAGGAAGTTGTCCGTTTCATCAACCAGTCCAGCGCCTTGCCAGTTGGATTCTGTTGTTCCTGAGTAAATGTCAACGCCCCCCCCCTCAACCTTTTATCCATGTGTTCAGTTTTACAGGGTACGAACTCCACCAGCATCCCCCTGCCCCCCTAGCCTGCTCTGTCTGCACCAGCCTGTGCCTCTTGGTCCACCCAGGAGGGATGTGTTCCAGTCGGGGTCTGTGTGGTGCCCGTGAGCGTCCCCCCAGCTCCGGGGGCAGCAGCTCGGGCTCCCAGTACGCCATGTGCGCCCTGGGCATTGGGCTGGTGGCGCTGGGCATCGTGATGATCGTGTGGACTGTGGTGCCCGCCAACGAGCAGGCCCCGGAGACCGTCCCCCGAGGCAACTCCAGCACCCCGGCGCCGGGCAACACCACGGAGAAGGGCGGCGGGAGCGGGACGAACAGCTCTTTGTCGGTGGCCTACGTGTTGGTGGGCTCCGGGGCGGCCATGTTGCTGCTGTCCATCTGCCTGGGGGTGAGGAACAAGCGCAGGGGGCACCAGAGGGCTGCGGAGCCGGTGGCCGTGGGCGTCCCCTACCTGGACCACGTGGCCGGGGAGCCAGGCCAGACGTAAGTGTTGCCTCCCGGGGTCACTGGCATGAAGGCTCCAGGCTGCTTGCCATGTCTGCAGTCAGCTTCAAGAACACTGTGTCTCAAGACGATCCTGTGTATTGAACTGGGTTTTTTATTTTTTTTTATCTGAAAGGTCTAGATACACAGATATAACTGTTTTTCTTTTGTGTTGTCTGCAGCGCCGCGGTGCCGGCCCCTACGTACGACGTGCCGAGCTACATAGACGCCGTGGGCAGCGGCCAGTATCCCATCCGCTCCAGCAACCTCCGGCAGAGCACCTCGCAGCTGCCCTCGTACGAGGACCTCATCGGCGCGGTGGAGAACGAGGCCGCGGGGCCCGGTGCTGAGGCTGTCAAGGCCTCCCCTGATGCTGCTGCCGGAGACCAGCAGCCAGCCACTGCCCCTCGCGCCGCGGCCAACCCGCCCGCCCGCACGGGCAGCAGGGCCAGCCGCATCCTGCGACCCCTGCGGGTACGGAGGATCAAGTCGGAGAAGCTCCACCTGAAGGACTTCCGGCTGAACATTGGCAACACCAGCCCCAGCAACCGGGTGACCATCGAGCCCATCACCCCGCCGCCACAGTACGACGACAAGGCGCCCGAGTTGAAGTAGTGCCCCTCCGCGCTGCGCCTCCCTGTCGCTGTTCACTTCAGCCAGCTCCGCTCCTGCCATGGGTCAGACAGACATGTCATGAGGAGCGTCCGTGTTTTTATGCCACGTTTTTCGGAGCTGGTCACTCAGTGGTAGCTCGATGTCAATGGATTGTGGTGTGCTTCTTGGGGCGTCTGCACTGTGATTCGTTTGATCAACATCGATCGAGTAGTTGCCTTTTAGTCAGTTGCTATGATCCGCCTCATGAACTTGTGTATGCCGATTTTCAAATGTTTCATTTTGAAGTGCCAGGAAGAATGTATCACAACGACTGTGCCACTTCAACAGCAGCTATATTGGAGTAAGTAATAGTGATTCATGCTGTCAAACTCTGTGCTTAATAGGAGCAGCTTTTAAGGTAAGCTGGGTTTGTCTAATTACTTGTAATCAGACCTAGGCTTCTTTTAAAAATGTTGTATCCTAATTGCATATAATTTGTAATAAACCAAAATGTATATCACAATAATTTTTCACATTTATCAACGATAATGCCATTGTATTTAAATGTGTGTATATATGACAACAACTCACTCATTGATTAACCCTGTGCAACCACATCAGCCCAGGTTTTGCATAGTTAACCATGTTTGTACCAATGTTTTTTCTTTGTTAGAAAATGCAAAAAAAAAGCACTTAGATATGCCAAATGTAGTGGAATCCAAACACAGTTACATTTTGTAACACCTTTACAGTAATCTAGAAAATGGTGTTGCTAATAAAGTTGTTGTTGTTGTAATTTACATGGGCTGCACTGCAAACTATTTACTGGTTTAACGCTGGTGTAACTGGTTACGTTTCCACTCTAAGTAGTCGTGAAGCATGGGAATTTAAGGAGTTTTTTAAGACTACAGTTTTATTAAAGACTTATTTAATGAAAAAGTATTGAAATAAATGGGAAAATAGCTTTTTATATAATGAGTAGCTTTTTTTTAGGTTGTCTGGCAAATCTTGGTGGTAACATTATAAGATGCCTTCGCCTCTCTTTCTGTTTTGTCTACATGCCAGTGGTTTTCTGCTTCATACATTTTGACCAACCATGCTGTATACTTAATGTGAATGAGTGTTGTTCTCTTCTGTGTATCAATTTTAGGGGTAGGTTTTTAATAAAATGTTGCACTAAACTTTTATCATTTCATACTGCTTATTTTGAGGATCAGGCATTGAGAGCAGGCATAGGAAGTTAACAAACCTTAACAGATGAAGCACTGTGGTGGAATGCGCTTTGATCTAGTTAAGAGGTGATCCTGTTGTTGATGTTGTGACATAATGAATGGTATTTGTTGGCCTGATCGATTGATTGATTGTAGTTGTGTTTTAAAATGTCAACAATTGTATTTATTTTAAAGAACTATCACTCTTTGAATGCATAAGAAATAAACATTTAATTTTGACTGTGTAGCTTTCTCATTGTCCTCTAAAAGTATTGCTGTTATGGCAGAATACCCCCTTCTTCGATTGTATTGCCCTATGTACTCGTTTGAGCTCCCAATATACTTATATTTAGCACCCTCTTGTGGTGCATGAGTGTAAATATATAAAAATAAGGCAAGGTCTTCATGAAGACTCTTTAAAGTGACATTTAACTGTTTTTATAATTTGTATGTTATGTTAAAGCAGGTCAAATAAAATTCCGGACCCTCACCATAAGATCATTATTTTCTAAATAGTTTTTGGATTAGAATTCTCAACCAAACAGCTGCTCTATTATGCCAGGTTGACTTCAACACTCAAAATAATCAAACGTAATGCTCGAAAACTGGCCTAGTCTGTGTTTATGTAGCCCTTAGGAAAAACGGGAAACTACCTTTTTCTTATAACTCTCTTCGCTTGTAATTTACATATTACTACTGATAACGACTGAATATTTATAATGTAATGTATGCAATTCATTTGAAAATAAATAATAAATGTATTTGCTTTTTCATTAAATTCTTAAAGTTTCAGATGAATAAAGTTTAAAAAAATAAAGTATGCTACATTACATTCAATTCTAAACATTTTATGCACCTTTTTGCACAAGGTCATTAATAATTAATTAATTAATCAATTGATTAGTAATTTTGATACCCTATTGGATTTCAATCAGTTTTTGTGTACGAATTAGCAAGAAAACAAAACATTTCTTTATTTATCCCAAATTTAGTTGGGTTTGGGTTAGGGAAAGCCAAGGGCATGCTTTTTTTAGTTCTTCAGATTGTCCGTAAATAAGATTAATGTAAGCCTTGGCTAGTTAACTCAATCCTTCCTCAAGTCCATTTCGTCTGAAAAAAGATCTCTGCGCTCTGAACTAGTTTTTGTTGCTGGCTGCTTTTGCAGCTGCCATGTAGCGGGGGGAGGGATGGTTGGTTGAGGGAAGAGCTAGCCCGGGGAGTCAGTCACATTCCTGGCCGGGATTCAATGACTGAACCAGACACAAACAAACAGAGAGAGAGAGCGAGAGAGAGAGAGAGAGAGAGAGAGAGAGAGAGAGAGAGAGAGAGAGAGAGAGAGAGAGAGAGAGTGGGCAGGACTGGGTGGGAGTGAAAGAGCTGGAGGGTGAGACACACAAGCACACACACACACATACACACACACACACACGCACACACATTCGCTTTGAGCGAGGGAGGAAGGGAGACAGACAGACCGAGAGAGAGAGAGAGAGAGAGAGAGAGAGAGAGAGAGAGAGAGAGAGAGAGAGAGAGAAGCCAGACTGCGCAGACGAAGCATTTCTTGGGCTGTGCGGACAACTGCAGTGTAGAGCGTTGAAACATAGTATCCAGTTGAAAATTACCGACTCTTTTGTTTGTAATTGACTCTCGTCTTATTTTTGTAGCTACATAGCTATATAAATATTGTGTTTGACATAGGTTGTGTGATATCTATTGTGCTTTATTACATTTTATTTTAATTTTTTTGAATGGACGCCTCGCGAACCTTCTCTAGTGAAATGGAAATGCGCCGTATTGGACTTAATGTGTCTCATTTTGGATATTGAGAGGAACTGATTAAATAAGCCATAACGAGTAAGTTGCAACTCTTCTTTCCAGCTGAAAACATGGAGGCTACAAGCTTTCAGCCCCATCCCGGACTTCAGCAAACTCTGAAGCAGTTCCATTTGAGTTCCATGAGCTCGCTCGGTGGACCGGCTGCGTTCTCTGCCCGGTGGCACCAGGATATTCTATTTAGTAAGGATGGAAAAACCGCTGAGATGATGCTTACTTTGCCCGCCCAGACCCCACCGGTAATGTCGGGGCCACTTTTCATTCCATCCGACCGCTCCACTGAGAGGTGCGAGACGGTCCTGGAGCGGGAGCCCATATCGTGCTTTGTGGTAGGCGGGGAGAAGCGGCTGTGTCTGCCGCAGATCCTAAACAGTGTCTTGCGGGATTTTTCCCTTCAGCAGATCAACTCAGTGTGCGACGACTTGCACATTTATTGCTCTAGGTGCACCGCCGACCAGTTGGAGATCCTTAAAGTCGTTGGTATCCTGCCCTTTCCTGCCCCGTCCTGCGGATTGATCACCCAGACGGATGCTGAGCGACTCTGCAATGCTCTAATCTACGGCGGCACCTATCCTCCTCATTGCAACAAGGAGCTGTCAGGGTCTTTGGAGCTGGAGAGAACCGAGAAAAGCTTCAAAGTCTACCACGAATGTTTTGGAAGGTGTAAGGGGTTGTTTGTCCCAGAATTGTACACTAGCCCCAATGCTGCCTGTATCCAATGCATGGACTGCAGATTGATGTATCCAACTCACAAGTTTGTGGTCCATAGTCATAAGAGACTTGAGAACCGGACAGTTCACTGGGGGTTTGATTCTGCCAACTGGCGGGCCTACGTGCTTCTGGACCAAGACTATACAGGGAAGGAAGAGAAGAGTCATCTGGAGCAGCTTTTGAAAGAGATCAAAGGCAAATTCGACCTGTCCAGCAAGATCTCCAAGAAATCATCCAGGGTGAGTTTGTTAGCCATTGTCTTGCTTTAATGAATTTTCTCCATTCAACTTAACTTAATATAATTAATACTTCAAACGAAACTTTATATATTTCTATAACTCAGCCTGCAGTGTTTTGGCTTTTAGTCATACACATTTGCTTATTTCCCCCTTTTCTTGATGTACTCGTTATGAATGTCTTATTGAAGAGTAGCTAGGGTTGGTGTAGGCCTTTGCTGGTCCTTTTACTTGCCTTATTACCACTGCAGGCTCAAGTCAGCCTAAGTGAGACCTGGGTCAATTTAACATATGCGCCACAGAGAGAATATTAATGTTGATTTATCTGACATTGTGTGGCTACTGACGATCATATCTGCATGTGGTAATGTGTAAGAAATACAGTGAACTGTTTACTCTCGAGTTGAATGGCTTGGCGACGCGCAGAACCCAAAAGAAAAAGGAGTAGAAACATATTGGTCCTGCAGGAGAATACTAAGCTATTGTTGCTCTTCATCCCAAACACAGGATCAGCAGCCAAACAATCATTTTAACTAACGTGAGCCAATGTAAACCTGTTTGAACTTGTCATTTTTACCTGACTACGATGTTTCATAGCGTGTGCCACGGTTGGCTAGACCTCATCTCAAGCCCCCTGCATATAATACACACTATTCAATTGTGTAAGGTAAAACCTCCCACCGTCAGCTGAGACTGGTGGCCCTGAGCATCCCCCTTCCTGCCTGCCTGCCTGCCTGCCTGTGTGTGTGTGTGTGTGTGTGTGTGTTTGTGTGTGTGTGTGTGTGTGTGTGTGTGTGTGTATGTGTGTGGAGCTGCCTGGTCCACAACCCCCCCACAGGGTTAGCCAAGGGCATATATCTGCATAGTGATAAATGGAGCCTCCATGATATATTTTATTAGCGAAAGAGAAGAGCGGGGGCAGGGGAATCCATTATAGTGCCACAAGGTGGGCTAGGGGATAAGAGCTTAATGAGGTGGGGGATATCAAGATGAGTGGCGGAGAAGTGAGAGATGTGGTTTTGGTTTTGGTTTAGGTGCGATAAGGGTCACGTGTGTGTGTGTGTGTGTGTGTGTGTGTGTGTTTGTTTACCCTGCGTGGGTCGGAGATGTTCGGAGTGGACAAAGGAGCAGGAGAGGAGGTGGCTGTGGCGCGGCCCCGCAGCAGCTGTTGAGTGGGACTCCGCTAACGAACAGCCGTCTATGGATCCCGGCAGTGTGACTCCGCCGGAGGGGCGGGAGCCAGGCCGCATCTCACAGCCCGGTCGCGCTCACGTTGATAGTGCGCTTTGAAATGTTGATGGGAGTGTTGTTTATGTTGCCACTGAAACATGATTCATTGGTTGGAGTGCACAGTGCTGTGGGCATGGGTTGTCTGCGCCGCAGGTTCGCGGCAATTAGAGAGGGGACTTGGTGCGTCGTTTCAGACAGACAGGCTAGCGCTGTGCAATGGATTGCTTGTTAAAAAGTTATTTTTATGTGTAGAACACATACATTTGACATTTGGTTGATCCTATCTTTTGGTAATCCGATCACTTGAAATCCCATGGATCCAAATCTATATAGTCAATGTATGTATGAAAAATCTGTGTGGGGGTTTTGTGGGCGGAGTGTGGAATTCCTCTGCTATCACCTTCACTTCCAAACCTTTAGGGAGATGATGTAGTGCGATTGTGAGAAATGCACATGGAGACCAGGCCAATGGCTTTTGGACACTGATGAAATATCGGCCTGTGAGAAAATCCCTTGCACCTGGGGCTTATATTGCCAGCTTCCTGACCTTAATCTAGCATGACATGATATATCATCAGACAGCATGTTTAATATTTTCCAAAATGGTGGGGCCATGTGTGGACAGTCTTTCACTATGTCAGATGATATACATGTACATCCAGCCTGGCTGAACATCAGGAGGCGGGGGTGAGTGGAGTGTGTGTGTGTGTGTGTGTGTGTGTGTGTGTGTGGGGGGGGGGGGGGGGGGGGGTTGTCTGCTATGGTTCACAGTCAGTGGTATTCCAGTTAGCAGACAGGCTTGGTCCTGGGGGAGCGGCGCACACAAACGCACGCTCACACACACCAACGTATGCACATACACAAAGGTACGCACGCACACACACACACACACACACACACACACACACACACACACACACACACACACACACACACACGCACGCACGCACGCACCAGTCCTCACATACATCTCCCTGACAGGGGAAGCTGCTGAAAGGCCGGACAGGCCTGCTAGCAGCCCCAGCCTTGGCTTGCAGAGCCATGAAACAACAACTCAATGTTATCGCTCTTGCTCAGCCCCTAACGCTTTAACGTTGTGGTGTCGCCTACATCAGACAGACACGCACAGGCAGACATATGAAAAGGGAGACACAGACAGACATTTGAAAAGAGACACAACAGGGGCTGAAAGCGAAAGGCATTTCCTCTTTCACAGTCGTGACCTATATAGTAACTCGATTTCGTTTCTTAAGTTCAAATGTGACATATGACTGGATTGTCAATTCTTTCGAATGGCCTCTTGCTCAGTGGTTGCTATGATAAGTCTGATTCCCTAAGAAAACACAAGCACGTAGCTCTTTTCCCCCCGCTAACAATGTCGCCAGAGCACAAAAGCCGAGGCAGGATCAGAGTGGGGGATGACACCAAGGGGCCATTGTTCCTTGTTTTGTTGTGGACGGTGCATTTGGTCATTTAGCCCCTGCCCTGGTGTGCAGATGGGGCCTGTTGGACCAGAGGGACGGGGCTGCAGACGGCCTTTTCAGGAGTCGCGGGCCAACGACACTGACCCCTGCCCTGCCCCCGCTCATTTCTCACACCGTCCAATCAGACGGCCCCGTGACCGCTGGCCCGTTGACCAGATGGCTGTCTGATAAAGGCCCAGGGTGGACGATGTGGATTGATAACCAACGTCATTCCCTGCAACTGCAACCTGAACAAAACGCCAGTAGGCCTTAAAGAGAAAGGGGAGGGTGGAAAAGGGCCAAAGACAAATGCCCTAATACATTTTAAGGGGTGTTAGAGCGCAAAGGAATGAGCCAATTGTATTTTCAGATAATAATGTAAATGTGAACTTTTTTTCCCAGTGTTAAAAAGGAAACGCAGGCAGAAGGATTTCCAGATTTGTATTTGAATCGCAAAAAACATCCGTCCACTCTATCCTTCCAATGAATGCCAAGGATGTCTGAGCATTATGAATGCAAAAGGGAAAAAAAATTCTTTGGAAGCAAAATCAATCGTGTGAGAGTGAGGCGGGTGGGGGGTAGACCCTGGAGACCCATGCAAGTCTCCCTTAATGGAATGGATATTAAAGGCATTCATGTGGAGCCAATTTATGCCACTGCTCCTCCCATTGTTCTGCTCACTCCATCGAATTAGCCCAGCAAACCTGGGGCCGACCCAATCAGCTGAGTGGCCAGCGACCAGGTGGGCTGGGCCGGGCTGCTGCGGCGACGGCGTTAGCGGGCCAACGCGTCTCCGTCTGGCGATCACGTGCCTCCATATTTGTAGGGGATTTCCGTGCCCCGTGCATCCATATTATGTCTGCTTTCTTGTTTGTGTGTGTTCCCGTGGGTGGGTGAGGGGGGGGGGGGGGGTTGTGATGGCGTGTGTTTTGTTCTGGGTGTGCGTGTGAGGGGCCGTGTATAATGCTTGGATCAGCTGGCCAGGGGAGATTAGAATGAGCTCACTGCCGCCTCGTTCCCACTCCCATCTGTCTGCTGACCTCTGGCATGCCTGGGGAGCGCACGTGGGCCGGCCCCTCTGGATCCACCAGCCCCGTCTGGCCAGCCGTGACCCAGCCCAGCCCCCCACCACAGCAGCCCTCCCAGCTGACCTGCCCGGCCCTGGCCATCCAGCCATGCTGGCAGGTTAGCACACCACGTTAAAGCCTCCAGCATAGTCCCGAGTGATGGTAGCTCCGTTGAGTTTGCTGTCGATTTGCGCACTTTTGCGGAACATCTCCGAGCTCTTTTAGGAGCCATCTCCCCCCGAAAAGGCACCCCTCCCGAGGGGCAGTCGGAGGGAGGAGCGTGGTCAAAGAGCATCTTCCCCCTAAGGGGGAGCAGCGCGGAGCTCCCAGGGGTGCTGCCCTCCATTCTCCAGGGGTTGACCCCATGTTAAAGGGCGTCAGCTGGAGCCCTCTTCACAGCTGAGGGCTGCAAAAGACCTGCCGCCCCTTCTTTGTCCGCCAGCCCAGCCTTTCTGACGCTTGGCGTGAAGTGCCACCGTCGCTCTTTGTTCAAGGCCTTGTTCCTGGCCCTGGATCCTGGGTCCACTCGGCCGCCCCCTCCCCCCGGCCGGGAAACCCACATCCGCGGGCGCGTCGCCTCAACGGGCTGCGCCGGAGACATACCGCTTACTTATCTGTCTCCAAGCAGAGAGGCCCATCATTTGAACTTCAAATTAGAGCGTCTTTATTGGCTGGTGTCATCCCCTCGGAGGGCTGATTGATACAGTGTCAATGCGCTAACGATCCCTCTTCCTGGGCGACTGGGAGAGTGCGAGAGGGATGGTGATTAGTGCCGCTGATCAGTGATCAGCGCTGATGAGGCGGGGGAGGACCATGAGGTTGTGACTGGAGTCATCCACTCGGCGAGTCAGCCAGAACCCAGTCAGCCAGTCAGCCAGAACTCAGTCAGACAGTCAGCCAGAACTCAGTCAGACAGTCAGTCAGCCAAAACCCAGTCAGACAGTCACACAGTCAGCCAGCCAGAGCTCAGTTTGTCAGTCATTCAGTCAGGGAGCAAGCTAGAGGAGCAGATGCCCAGTATTGGGTTGGTGTTATACCACGATCTTCATCTGCTCCTCCTTGACCACCTCCTGATTAAGCAGGCACCCGGGATTAAGAGTGGAGCCCATCTGCTGGGAATGTTAGGCTGGGAGGATGGATGACAGGGAGGAAATCCTGGAGTCTGCATCTGCTCCATCTCTAAGCTGTGACCTCCGGGGCTTTAGGATGGGGATAATCCCAGTGCAGTCCTGGAATGCAGGAACTCGGCTCAAAATGGAGGCTGTCTAGACAATACCTACGGCAAAACAGTGGCATGGGTCCAACTGAAATGGCGGCACCGGGTTGTGACATCATCACCGAGAGACGCCTCTGGTTCCTGGGCTCAGTCGCGTCCTCCTCGTGGTGCTGCCCTAGAACAAGCAACGAGAAGCACAAGCTCTCCAACTGTCATATGCAGATTGGGGGTGGGGGATGGGGAGGGGTGGTGCGTCCGTTGGCGCCATTTCCGATTACATGCGCGGCCAAAGAACGCTTGAAGATTTGTATATATACTGTATAAACTGTATATATATATAACAGTTTATTTCAGTACGTTCAAATATTCATTTGAAAAACAAAAAAACTACTTGACCTCCTCTTACAACCCCCTCCTAACGATCCGCAGTGTTCTGCTGCGTAACTATCAGACCACGTCAGAGAGATGTGCTAACACAGTCAGTCGGTGGAAGCGGCAGCAGGCGCGCGCCGGTGCCATATGACAAACCGGCACGCTACTGCTGCTGCTGGCTGCTAGCGCTCGCCTACATTCCACCCACCAACCGCCACCTCCAAAAAGCTACCGGGAGGATTAGCACGCTAGCTCTAGCCGCTAGCTCCAACCAAACAGACTCCTCCGCGTTCACACACCACACGGGTTCCAAATCTCCTACGTGCCTCAGGTTGGGGGGTGCTAATAGGCGCGCGGGGAAAGGGGCTCCAGTCGTGACTGGCGTTGGCCTGTTGGGCGTTGCAGTCTGGAGCCGGAGCGAGCGATCGTGTTGAATGAATGTTTCAGAGATTTGCCACTTCCTTGCTCTCAAGGATATGCATAATTTAATTTTGGATTAATTGGCACAGATTAACTTTGAACTCGCCGCTGGGTTCAGACAAGAAAGACAGACGAGTGTGTCTGCGCGTGTCACAGTGGGCTTGGGTATAAGTCTTAATATGTGGGTGGGTGTGTGTGTGTGTGTGTGTGTGTGCGCTCACGCTGATGATATAATTTGAGCTCGCACAATTTTTTGGGCCGAGAGGCTGCACTAAATGTTTGAAATATGAATGTGTGTGCCCACGTACAGTCCCACCACTCACACGCACGGTGTGTGGGACTAATCCTGGGCGGAGGCACAGCCAAACAGGCAGGCTGGAGTCTCCTCCGTGCGCCTGTGATTGGAGGGCAGCCGCGGTTGCTAAGCAGAGCTGCTCTTCCTGTGCTAAATAAGAACTCCATGCTCTGTGGCTGGTGGGCTGAGAGGAGCGTGCCAGAGCTGCACACAGACACACACACACACACACACACACACACTCTTGCAGGCAGGCAGGCAGGCAGGCAGGCAAGCAGGCAGGCAGCAGACCTCCTCACACAACACACACACACACACAGGCCTCTGACGGTGCAGACAGAGCACTCACCCTCCTCCACTCTGAACTCCATCCTACGGCTGATAGACCTGCCCCCTTCTGTTTTCCTCCCCACTCTCCAGGCCCCAGTCCTCTCTCTCTCTCTCTCTCTTTTCTCTCTCTCCCTTCCTCCCTCCAGCCTCCGTCTCGTCTCCCATCACCTCCTCTGGTTTCTCTGGCCCTCACCTCCTCCTCGTCCTCCTCCTCCACCTACCACCTCCGTGGCACCCTTCCACCCCCGACACACACAGAGACATCAGGTCCCATTCCACCTCCACCCACCCCCGGCCCAGGGCAGGGAGACTCTCGTCACAAGACCCGGCACGCCACACATGCCCACGTGCGACGAGGGCTGCTGAGTGTCACTATGACTGTCTCCCTGCAGAGGGCTGGGAGCAAGCCCACCGTCCATCTGCGCCGTGTGTGTGTGAGTGTGTGTGCGTGTGCGTGTGCGTGTGTGTGTTTGTGTGTGTGTGTGTGTGCGTCTGATAACACAGAGAGGCGCTGGTGATGTCACCATGACTTGCTACCCTGCCGGAGAAATGAGTGGCACCCTCATTTTCTCTGCCTCTCTGCGGGCTTTTTTTTCCGATTGGTTTTTTTATTTTTATTTTTTATTTCCCATTTAGAAGATGAGCTGTCATCTCCTGCACGCGTGCTCCTCCTGGAAGGGGAAGGTGTCTGACCGTAAACCTCGCGTGTCCCCGTGACGGCGCCGCACCACCTTTGCTCTTACTATTGTCCGGGCCCGTTCAGAGGCAGAAAGGTTCCAGCCCCAGCACCCGCCCCGGCCCCGGCCCCGACACACGGGCCTCCAGAGGCAGGGGACGGCGTTGTCAACCGGGAGGCCCCATATCCAATGGATTCAGCACAGCTGTCCTGTCCCCCCCCAGTGCACCGAGGGCCGGCCTCATCTATTCAGCCTTACAGTCGTCCCCCCCCGTCCCCCCCACTGTCCGCTTTGGGGCCCGGCTGAGGCGTCTACCTTTCAGCGGCTCCTCACAGGAAATGCCCTCATTCAGAGAGCATGACGCGGTGCTGCAGCCGTGTCACTCTGGATTACTCACTGGCACAGGGCCACCTCCGCCTCCCTCCCTCCCCCTTAATCCCTGCCGGATTTGCCTCCGTCTCTCTTTCTGTCTTTCTCTCTCGCTCTGTCTCTGTCTCTGTCTCTCTCTCTCTCTCTCTCTCTCTCTCTCTCTCTCTCTCTCTCTTTTCTCCCCTTGGCATGACAGAGGGTGGGGGTGGGGGGGGGGGAGGGTGGGATGGGGGCTAGCGTTTAAGAGAGACAAGCGTGCAGATGGGGACTGCTGAGCTCGCCTGGCGGGAGGATCCTCCCTCCCTGCTCCCCCCCCTGCCTCTGCAGGTGCACGAGACTCCAGCGAGGACCCCAAGCGGGGGTAGCCCCGGCACTGCCTGCCCCGCGGGGCTGCCACTCTGGCTTCCTGCCTGCCTGCCTGCCTGCCTGCTTGCCTGCCTCCCGGGGTTTTCTTTGGCGTTGACAGCCGTCTGGTCTGGCTTTATTTCCAACCAGTCTGCGGGCGCAGGCTGAGACGGGCGGCGCCCGAAATAGAGGCTCGACGCAGGGCCGCCGCTCATCCGCTAACCTGGGAGGCTATTACCAGCTCAGTGTCTTAAGGGAGATGTTGGCCAGTGTTAGGAGGGGAGGGCACACACACACAGACAGGCAGACTCTTATCAACTTAAACACCAAGCTGCTTTGCAGATTATCATCATAATGTAGGTAATCAGCTCTCCTCCTGGCCCCGGGAGCCTAATTGGCTGCGTATCGAACAGGGAGTGTCAGTCTGCAGGTCCCTAACCTTTTACTATGTAAGGGAGAGCCTAAGTCAAGGAGAGGAAAACAAACACACGACACTCAAGTCCTATGGCACGGTCAAAATGCTGGGGGGGTCCTCGTTTGGGATCCTTCCAGTGGTCCTAGCAGGCCTTCGTCGCGCCGCCTCGGCCCCACTAAAGGCAGCCCCTCTCCCCTCGGGTCCCGTGTTGAATCGGGGCTTTGTTCGGCGGCTCCACTGTACAGCGCGAGCGGGGTTGCTCCGGAGATCGGCCGCCCGTCATCAGCGCCGCCGCCTCGTCTCATCTCCTTGTGTCGTGGGCGCAGCCCCGTCTCTCCATGGGATAATGGGCCTTGGCCCGACCCACTGGGAGGAAGTGGCTCTTGTGTGGCTGGCAGGTGCAGCCCTATGCGGAGTGACAGCGGGGTGTCAGGGAGGTGTGTGTGTGTGTGTGTGTGTGTGTGTGTGTGTGTTAGGCATGTGTGTATGTGCATGTCAGTGATTGAGTAACGGTGGGAGAGGGTGGGTCTGTGTATGTTTAGAGAGCGTGCCGTCTGTGTGTGTATGTGTGTGTTTGGGTGTGGGCGTTGCTGTGTGTGTGTGTGTGTGTGTCCTCCCTGGGGCAAAGTGGTGCTGAGATAGACCAGGAACCTCTGGAACTCGACATGAACCCTCAATCACAGGGCTCCTTGGGGGCTTGCAGCAAATTCTTCAGGCACATGGTTTGCCCCCCCCCCTCTCCTTCCTCCCCCTTCTCCCTCTCTCTTTCCCTTTTTCTCCTTCCTTCTCCCCCTCTCTCTCTCTCTCTCGCGCGCTCCGCCTCTCTCTCTAGGCTCACATCTGGTGAGCAGTGCTCGCACCCCTGTCATCTTTTACTGCGTTGAGGTCATTTCCACCCTATGGGTAAAGTGGAAACACATGACGGGGCCGGGCCTGCGCTGGGCGGGGCTGGGACGGGGCAGCAGCAGCAGCAGCAGCATCCACACAGCCATACGATACAGGCCCACAGCTGCCAAAACAGCCCTCCTATGGAACTGCCCAAAAAGAAACACGTTTCTGGAAACCTTACGTCAAAGTGGGCATGTTCTTGCTGCTCCTCACCCCCCCCCCCCCCATATGTTTTGTTAAGGTGGGCGAACGAGTGAACAAACACAATTTGTTTGGGGTGTTATTCGGGGTGTGTTTGCGAGGCGGTTCCAGGCAGCCAGTGGTTTCCGTTTGCTGGTAGCCAGACCGAGCTGCAGTGCAGGGAGGAGGAGGAGGAGGGGGGGGGGGGGGGGGTTGACTGGCTGGCCGTCGGCCTGCTTCCGGTGCAGTCTGTGGGCAGAGGCAGAGCCCCGGCCGGGAACAGGGGGCCGCCGGTCGGGGTCCCTTTACGCTCGTCCAAAGCGGGGGGCTCCGTCGCGGGCTGCGGAGAGCGCGGCGTTCTGGAGGCCACTCTCCCTTGTACAGTAACACCGCCTCTGTCTGTCCCCATTCCTTCTGCTGCAGCTAAGCTCTCTGCCTTTGTTCTCTCCCCACCCCCACATCCCCCCCATCCCCCCTTCTCTCTCTCTCTCTCTCTGCCTCGGTCTCTCTCTCTCTCCTGGCTTGAAACTGGAGAATATGGAGAGAAGTGCTGAGGCTGCAGTTGGCTTGGCTGCCCACGACTCCTACCGCACAGGAGAGAAGGGAGCACACAGACGCCCACCCCCGAGCCCTGCACTCCACACTTTTGCAAGTGGGCCAAATCCCGAGGATGCTCCCTTTCATGGCGAAAAATAAGCCGTCTTTGGACCGCGTCTCTTTTTACACTCGAACGGAAAAACTATTTTGCGCTCGGTGTTTTTTTTTTCCTCCCCTCTCGCTGGACTTCCCTCGGTTCTTCCCGAAATGGAACGGAGGAAGAGAGGAGAAGAAGAAATAAAAGCTCAAGTCTCACCTTGGGGAGAGGTGAAAGAGAGAGAGTGTTGTGTGTGTTGTGCGCGGCGGTACCAAATGCCATGTGGCCGCAGTCTGCTCCGTGGGTAGAGTGTGAACGCTCCCATAGAGCTCTCCTCCAGAGGCGTCACACGGCGGCCTGGCCGAGTGGCCGCGGGGACAGTAAACTTTTATCGCACGGAATAGCCCCGAGTCACAGCCTCGCTAATGGCTTAGGCAGCCAGGCCAGACCTGGGTCAACCCCGGGTCAGGTTGAATTGCAGGACATAAATGTTAGTTTCCAACCGCTAGAACAAATAAAGGGCAAGGGGAGGGAGGGGCATCAGAGGTGAGCACGGGGGGAAACAGTTGTTATTGGAAGAGCAGATAATCACCTCAATTGATTGGCAGTAAAAAAAGGAGCCATTGATTGGACCTGGCCCTTTTTTTTATAGACGGGGATCTTTGACCTTTTAACCCTTGCCCGCAGCACTCTCGCAAACCTGGGAATCTCTTAATGGATGGCTCCTCTCGTAAAGAAAATTACACTGTGCCTCGTCTCAGTCTGCCGCGTCCTTCCCGTCGCTCCGGAGCCCCGGGGGCGGCGCGTCCGAGGTGGCTTGGGATGGCGCCGGGTTGGTTTTAGGTGAAGTCAGTCCTGGAACCGCGTGCTCCCGCGGTTCCACTCCGAGTGTCAGCTAGCAGCGCTGCGCTTTGTTGTGTTTCCCCGTTTCTCGGGGAGAAACGTCCGTGCTGCCAAAGTCCTGCGCTCACACCCAAGGCACGCAAATAAAAAAGAGAAAGGAAGGGGGGAAAAAAAGCAGCTCCCATACAGAGTTGTACCTGGGTGTAGTCCCTGCATCTGGTCCATGGCTGCACTGCTAGCATTAGCCTGCGCAAACACGTGCACGGATAATATTGGGGGTGAGATATCAGTTCACCTTCTCTCCTTCTTTTGTTGCTCTCTCTCTCTCTCTCTCGTTCTCTCTCTCTCTCTCTCTCTCTCTCGTTCTCTCTCTCTCTTTTCCTTTCTTTCTCTCTCTGTCGTTCGCTCTCTCTCTCGTGTGCAGTAAAAGAGTTCTCTGGGAGATGAGCCGGGCGTCAATTGTTTTGGTGGCAGGATGTTTGTGTGTTTTGTTTCGCGGGGGCCTTTTCATAAATGCCAGTTTTTATGTTTGCCGAGGTCAACTGGTTTTACTAGACTGGAGAGAGAGAGGCAAGTCCAGAGGCAAGAAGGCCTCCCCGCCATCTGGCAGCCATAAACTCGGGGGGGGGGGGGGGGGAGGCTTTTTAGTGGGCCTTTTATGGGATGGCAGGGTGAGATGGTGGACTCTGGTTGCCCCCGAGCTCCACGGCTTCCTCCCCAGTCTGAATGACAGGTCAGAAGTTCATTGCCTTTCCCCCCCCCCCACCTCCCTCGTGAGGTGAGGGGAGGCGACAGTCGGTTCAAAGTTCGAGGGTAAAAGAGAGAATGCTCCTCTGTGACACTGTTATTGCCTGTCTAGCCTGTTTGCTGCTGTGAATGAATCGCCCAGGACATTTCTCTTTCTTTTTTTTTCTTTTTTTTGTACCTCAGCGCTTGTCTTGGGCGTAATTGTTGTTTTTTTTCTTCTTTTTTTAACGAGGGTACTGTTTCTCGGAGAATGTTGCACTGCGACGTCGCTCCGGGTAGCTGCGACTGCTAGCGCTCTCATTATGGCCTTCCTGTTAGCTCGCTGTGCCATGCAGCGCACCAGACCTGAGCGCCACAGATGGTGCAGAATTATGTGGCGGCGTAAACACACTGATGATTCAAGGGCTTCGTGTTGTTTGGGCTATGTGTCAGCTCTTCTCCCGAGCTCGCTCGCTCCACTCGATTGACTAATGAAGCCGGTCTCTTTGTGTCGCCAGACCACCACGCGGAATCTTCCAGACACACTTTAATGGGGACGCTTCCCGCGAAACCTCGGAGCCGTTAGGAGTTCTGAACAGAAAGTAGGGTCTAGCGGGCCATTAGGAAACTGGTGGAGGGTTTTTTATTCTTCTTTTTCTTTCTCTCCGAGATGAAGACTCTCCAGAGATTCTCGTTTGGAGTTCTGCTGGATGTCTCATTCCCAGCTTTAAGAGGCCGAAGTGGAACCCGCTGGCCCATCCCGGGGGCTGGAGGCCTGGCTTATTGGTTTTCCAGAATGGGGTTATCATTGCAGAAGACTGGGCTTCTTTGCTGACTCTGGCAGCGCTAGCTCCCACAGCGACCGGGCCTTTGGTAGCGCTGCAGCTCCATTGTGTTAACCCCTTAGACCCACCGCGCGGCTCCCTAACCGTGGGCCCTCAAGATTCAGCCTCAGGGCCGTTGCGTTGTCGCAACCTCCTTTCGCTCGGCTGAAAGAAAAGCCAGCGACAACAAAGCTGCCGCTGCCGACGGCGTTACCTGTATTTCCGGATGGCCGTGTACAAACACCAACCCGGAGTTGCCCCCACTTGCAGCGCTGTGGGGGGAAAAAGGGGAAAGTCAACATGCGCCGTTGTCTGGATAAGCCGGGGGCTCCGGTGGGCCTGTTCGCCTCGCCTGTGCTGGGTTTGGGTTTCTAGGGCCCCCCCCCCCCCCCCCCCCCCCCCCCCCCCCCCGTCGCTATTATCCGGGGAAGAGGAGTGCTGACAGCCAAAGAATGAGAGCGCGTTTGGCAGGCACGCCCTCGCAGGTTTCTGTGTCACTCAGCCCTGTTACATTTTGAATTGTTCCCTCACTGCCTCGGTGGAGAGCGGCCCCAGCGTTCTCGGCTCCTATTGTTCAGTCGACCCGCGGCGAGGCGGCGTGGTCACGTACTTCAGCGCAAGTGACGAGTCAAAAGTTCACGCTGGCAGATTTCATGAATGGCATGGCTGGATTTTTATTTTTTCCATTTTGCATGCCGCGTGCAAAGTCCGGTCGGACTACGCGCAAAATGTTGGCACATCATTCAAATGCAGTGCCGGGATACAGTGGGGGCCTTTGTGCAGGTGTGATAAGAGCTGCAGGCGCCCGTTACCCTCCCAGGTCCAGCGATATTGGACTGTCCCGTATGATTATCATGAGAATGGCATCAAATGCATGTTCATGGACTGATTGCACTTGACAAGGCCCTCGCCGGCTCTTCCCCCCCCAACCACCCAAAGCATCAAAGGCCCCCTCGCAGGCTGCCACGGTGAGAGCCTATTCACATAGTGGCGTCCGCCGCTTCCCTCACTTTGCGTGTCGTGTCAAGGTCTCTCGAGCTTAAAGGAAAAGAAGAGAGAGAGAGAGAGAGAGAGAGAGAGAGAGAGAGAGAGAGAGAGAGAGAGAGAGAAAAACAAGAACCCTGGTCCTCCTTGAGTGAGAGGCTGGAAAGAATGGCCCCCGGTCCCTTCCACTGCTGCAGCAGTGATTCAGGGGATAGAAATGTGGGCCTGTGTCTCTTTAAGAGCGCTGGCCTGTCTGCAGAATGCATCAGTCCTGTGGAGCAGACACAGGCCAAGAGGAGGGGAGGAAGGGGAGGAAGGGAGAAGGGAGGGAGAGGGGGCCGGTGGAGGGAGGAGCATGGCAGGCTGAGCGGAGGGAGGGCGGGCGGACAGGAGGGAACAGCCGCAGTCTGGGCCTCCAGCCTCCTGGCTAGACTGCTGAAAGTTATTATTGAGTTCCTGTGTAGGGCCTCCCCTCCCTCTGGCATACTCCTCTTTTTCTCTCTCCCTCTCTCTCTCCCTCTCTCTCTCTCTCTCTTTCTGTTTCCCTCTCTCTCTCTCTGCTCACTACCCAGACAGACCGAGACCGAGTGAGAGTTGGCAGCCGACCATGCCCTTTTTGCAATGACCTTACAGGGCAACAAATAAAAGATAATTACGCTTGAATCCGTGTTTCTCTTTTTTTCTCTCTCTCTTCTTTTCTGTTCCGCTGGGTGGGAGCGTCTCCGAGAAGTGTCCTGGCGGGGGCCGGGCCGCGCGCGGTCCTGTAACAGCCATCCAGCTGCTCGGAAAGTGACAGCGGGTCACGGTTCAGCTGACAGCTCCTGTTATCTTAGGAAGCGCCTTAACTAGTCGAGACACGACGCGCACGGGGGTTGACTGGCTGCTAACCAATCGGCTCGGAGCGCCCTAAATCCTCGGCTGGCGTGCTAAGCGATGAGAGGCGATGATTCACAGGGGCGGGTGGGAGGAGGAGGAGGAGGAAGAGGAGGGTGGCTCAGATGGCTCTCAGAGGCTCTTCAACATGGGCAACTTTGCCTCACGCAGCGCCTCGCGCTTTTATACATACGCAGGACGAGCCATCACAGGGTGTTCGGGCGGCATTCCTTTTTTTACCGTACATCCGATCCATTTTGGCTTTTCCGTGGCCTTGGTGGCTCTTTTCCACCACCGCGAGCCCCCGTCCCTGCCGCTAGGGAGTTTCGTGACCTTCCCCAACGCGGTGCGCTGCCGCGGTTGGTTGCCCGGGGTCAGCGGTTGAGTGCGGGCTCAGCCGGTGGGGTCACCCTGGATTTGCCCGGCTGAGAGAGGCCAGGAGAGGCCACGCAGATTACATACTTAGAGCGTGCCCTCTCCACGGGGCCTGCGCCTGCTCCTCCAACCACGCTGCCCCAGCCCCCTCTAATCCCTGGCGGGCCTGCCTGCCGAGCGGGCTGCATTAAGCCACAAAAGCGGCTATGTCCGCGCGGCTCAGCGCGAGACAGAGACGTTTATGTAAGGGGCCTATATGTGGCTGCGGCTGCCCTGGCTCTGAGCTAGCCCCGGCCCGTCTTGCTGGCCTGGTTCCCAGAGGTCAGCCGTAGTGACCAGCTGCTGCCCGTGCCGACCGACTGTATTGCCCTGTTCTCTTTGCCTGGATACAGCGCCTGTCTGCCCCCCCCCCCCCCCGAACACCACCTCCCCCCACCTGGCCCAGCACCACCTGAGGCTCTACAGGATATTATGACGCCACCCCCCCCCCCCCCCCACTCCTCCTCCTCCGTACTGCACACAGTGAGGCCCACATGTGCCTGGGTTTATTTCAACATGTGTCTTCATTCATGGTTGGTGCAATTCTACAAGCTCTGTTTAAAAGCTGTCTAGGCCAGGGGTGGGAAGAGGGGGAGGAGGGGGAGGAGAAAAAAAAAGGGGGGGGGGGGGCGACACTTGGCGCTGCGCTGGGTATTTTTGTGGAGTTCTGTTTGTTGAGTCAGAGCTTAGCTGGGCTCCACTGTTTTGTTGTTGCTATGGAGAAAAACACAGGCTCTCCGATTCAGAGGAGCGCAATAAAAATCATCCAGGAAAAAGACGTTTCCAAGAAGAAAAAAAAAATGTCAGGGTCACGAAGCAGACAGGCAAATTTTCGGTGAATTCAGAGGTGCCATGGTCCAGCCCCTCCCCTCCCTCCTCCTCGGTCCGCCATTTTAGAGAATGCTCGTATTTTCATTTTATGGCGGCTAGGAGACCTGGGGCCCTCTCACCCAAATATTCGTGTAAGCAGATCTGTTTTCCTGTTCATGCGGAAGAAGGGGGGCAAACAAAAATGTTTAAGGCTGGAATGTGTGTTCTGAGGAGCGGATATTGTGGGTGTCTTCATCCCCTATTTCCCTTAGAGACAATTCCTTGAGCAAGTGGAAACAAGTGAAATGCTATTTGATCTCGGCTGAATGTTACTGTATAAACAAGGCGCTGCGGCTGACTCCATATATATCTCAGTCACATCGCTAGCCGGGCAAAAAGGAAGACTTTAAATCCTAATGTAGCTCATGTAAAAAAATTAAAAAATCTGTAACGAGCAGGTAGCACATGTGGAGAAGCCAGTCGATATTTTGTGATATGATGGTTTTCCTGGCAATGTAATTCTCATGTCCAGACCTCTTTAGTGCTCTAGTGCTCTTAGTGAGGTGCTTGTCGTGGCTAATGTTTCCTGTCATTCTGAACGGACCCATTAGCACTTTTCCCTGACTGTTTATGTTGTCTAGTCCAGCCCTTAAAGAAAACCCACCACCTCCTTTACACTGGGCCATTGTAAACCGAGGAACGGAACGGTCCCGGGCCATGGGCCAAGGCATTAGAAACTCATCGGAGTCCAGTTTGTGGAGCGTTTCACAATGTTTACCAGACCAATGGTGCGTTTTAACGGGGACGCGGCGATACAGGCCGCATTGCAACAGAAACCCCCCCGTCCCCTGCAAGCTCTCCCCGCCTGCCTCCCAGAGCCGACACGGGCTCAGGGCGGTGACATCACATGGGACCCCTGAGCGCTGACCCTAACTTCACCTCACCCTCTCACACACGCTTTATGGCCCCCTGTCCCATCCCCAACTCCCTCACACCTCTTAACCTCTCCCTGGCATTCATCCCTTTTTCATCTTTCCTAATAAACTTGCCGCCTGCCCTCCCTTCCCCCCCTCCCTTTCCTCCCTCCCTCCTTCCGCCCTCCATCCCCCACTCCCCCACCACCAGCCCCTCCTCTGCTCACTGGTCAGCTAGGGAGCATGCTGTCATGTGGCTCAGCTCAGCAGACAGGCCAGCGAGCCCCCCCGCTCAGCCGACCGCCTCGGCCACGTCTCAGATCTATCCGGAAAAAAAATTATAATTCCACGCCGTCGCCTTTTCTTTGCATGTTTACTTGAGTTTATCCGTTGATGGCCGAACGCTTAAGGCCATGAGAGGATTTGCAGCGCCTCTGACCGCGCGGGTCATGAATATCGCCAACACAGCGCGACGGCTCTGTCGACAGTGGTCGCTGCGGGAGGAGCGTGACGTGGCGTCCACCCACCGGCGGCTCCCATATCGCTCCTGATGGATTGGCAGCGCAGTGGGAAGAGAGAGCCAGTCAGAGGGAAACAAACAATTCCGATACAGGGAGGAAAACACGAGCCATCGCGGGTGGGTGGGTTGGGGGGGGGGGGGGGGGGGGGGGTATTGTCTCACGGTGGCACTTCTCGCCCAGTCTGGCAGCAATTTTCACCCAGCACTGATTGATGTGAAAAGACACGGTGTGAAAAAAAAAGTATCACGGAAAATGTCAAGCGAGCCATTCCTGACACCCTCGTTGCGCAACGTTGTTTGCAGTGACGCGGCCCAAGATGTGTAATTTATTACGAATCAAACGGACCCGTTTCTCATGGGGACATTCAGGGGGAGGCCCCCCCTGGCGCCGAGTGCTCGTGGTGGGGCCCTGAGGCGGTCTACCCACCCTCAGAGGGTCAGAGGGTCCATCTGGACTTTCCACAGACTGGACTTTGGCCCAGAAGGGTTTGGCACGGAAAGGCCTGTGCCTGGCCTGGACCTGAGTAACCAGCAGAATGCCAACTCCAGGCTAGTGTGATGCGCAAGCACACACACACACACACACACACACACACACACACACACACACACACACACACACACACACACACACACACACACACACACACACACACGCACACACACACCCCTAAGGGAGTCCACTCCCCTCCAGAAGGAAGCTGGCTGTACCAGGTGCGGCAGGTGATATAATAGCCTGTGTATTCAGAGGCCTCTCTGTTTGGGTGGTGGGGAGGTTATCCAGTGACATTTTAATCGTCTTTTCGGCCTTTTTTGCCTGGGCATTAGCACTAATCGCTGGGCTTAAATCTCAGGCCGACCGACCGACACTGGATTTAGTGTCTCGTTGGCGCAGGGTGCTTGCGGCGACCACAGCCGTGAGTGGGTTTGAAGGAGGCCCTAATCTGTGACACTGGGGCAGGAGACAACAGACGGCCATTCACGTATTACGTGTTTGTAGGTGGAGCCCCACCCCGCCGTGAGCCGGGGTCGATACGGCGGTGCAGCTCGGCAGTGGCAGTGCCCAGTGTGCCACGCACATCACATCCTGCCCACAAATTGCCGCCGACGTTAATGTATGGGCCGTACACAAAGTTGCGTGACTGCGTCTTGTTTATTAATTCAGCCGGCTCTCTCTGAGCATTAATGCAGCAGCATAAAAGGGTACTGTCGGGCATTCATCTCTCTCTCTTTCTCTCTCTCCGTCTCCCTCGCTCTCTGTCTGTCTGTCTGTGTCTCTCGCCCTCTCTCTCTCCCTCTATCTCTCTCCCTCTTTCTCTCCCTCTTTCCTTCTTTCTCCCTCTCTCGTTAACCTCTCCCCCCTCCAGCCTCCCGGTTAGCTCTGCAGCTGCTCCTGCATTGTAAGTGTGCTAAATGTGAATGGAAGCATAAAGTCATTGTGTGTGTGTGTGTGTGTGTGTGTGTGTGTGTGTGTGTGTGTGTGTGTGTGTGTGTGTGTGCGTGCGTGAGTGTGTGTGTGTTCTGTGGTGCCTGGCCACAGCACTGCATGTTCCCCATATAGGCTGTCCTCCACAGCTCAGGGTGGACTCTGTAATTCTCCCATCCCACAAGCGTCGCACCGGGGCTCAGACAAGTATTCGGTGAATCTTGGCAGCGCGCTGGGGCCCTTAAAATACACGGCGCTCACACCGAGCACGTTCGCCGGCCAAAGATAACTCGGTGACCCGCAGCCATTTCCAACATGCCCCCGCTAATGACACGTAAGCCGCGCTGATATCTGTGACATGTCTTTTGAGTGAGGCCCCCCCCCCCTCCACCGGGATAAAAGGGGCCTCTGTTTGCCCGGAGGGGCCCCCCGCCTGTCAAAGCCATAACGTGGAAGAAAAACACCGCCATGTGACATTGTTGTGGTTGCTATATTTGACCTGGATCCAAGGCGCTTCCTGCCAGCCAAGCCGCTTCTATTCCTGTGCCTTTCATCATCTGGCCCGAGAAAGGGAGAGGAGCGCACACGCGCGCGGGCGGTCCTCCTTGTAAGGAAGCGCGGCGGCCCTCCCCGCTGACGGCAGCCATGTGTGTAGCCCCCGCTGCGATAATGGAATCCCCACCACCACCACCACCGCCCCCCCACCGTCCCCGTTTCCCTTCCCGTCCTGCACCTCTCTGCCCCGGGAGGGGGGCGGGGGCGGCTGCTGGCGGGCCGAGGTGTTTGCTCCTCGGCTCAGACCCGGCCCGCTCCTAATCCCAATTAGGGCAATCCTATCAAGGTCGCTTTAGCGTAAGGCGGGTGGCACTCCACTGACCCGCTGCTCCCGGCACAGTCTGTTCCCAGACCCGGAGGCTCTGCTCTACCGCCTGGCCCCGCGCCCCACCTGAGCAGCCTGGTGGCCTGGTGGCCTGGGGGGGGACGGAGGGGGGTTAACGCGGAGGGGAAATGAAGGGGGTCTTATCTCCAAAGCCGAGGGATGATGTCGTGGTTGACATGCTGGGATCCCTCCCCATCGCCCCAGCTGTTTGGGAGGTCACCACGAGGGCTTTGGGTGAATTCTCGGAACCCCTCGTCCTCCGCAGTAGTAAGAGTGAATGAGCCGGGACCACCCAGCCCGCCCCCCCACCCCCCTCCCCTCCACCCCCCCTCTCCCCGATCTCTAATCCTTGCAGATCGCACAGCGCTTAACAGGGCGCTGCCTTACTCAAGGGCACGCCAACTGGCCCTGCTCGGCCCGGGGAGGGAGCGTCCTCAGTGGGGGGGGGCTGTGTGGTTGGAGGTTAGAGAAGACACAGTAAACTGTTGTGTCTTGTTGCCCTGGTCCTTTGTTTTTTTGGGGGCCGGCCAGGCCGGTATTGTGTGACCGGGACTGGAGGGCGCTCGGGTGGCCAGACTATTTGCGTCGCGCGAGTCAGGCTCCTTTTAGCCCCGCTCTAGCGGAGGAGATTTGTGTTTGTACCTCGGCGGATGTGAGAGTTTTGACTTTCAGCCGCTCCGGGTTTTTTTTTCGGAAGCCTCTAGTGGGAGGACGTTGCGGAAAAGTCAAACCGCTGACCCACAAAACAAAACGTGGTTGTGTACACCCCCATAAATATCGTGTATTTATAAATATTTTCTATTTATGCCTTATGAGTTATGTTTATAGACTCGTTATTTAGGATTTATATGAATACATTATTTATTTATCTTTTTTCGTGTGAACAATAGTTTATTCATAACGTACAGAAATCCGGTCACTGATTGCACTCAATATATTGGCAGCACGCTGTCAAAGTAGGTTTTATATATATATACATACACAGACACAGTTATGTTTTCCTGGAAAAGGTATTGACGT
>JAPMUY010003519.1:110000-245000 GCA_026901105.3 Galaxias olidus
CAGGTACGGCACATTCCCACCTGACCGGTGAATTGAAACGTTGCACTTTGTTGACAAAGGCCGGGAGATCACCACCGTTTCCAAAGCATTTTTAACGGCAATAGAACGACACATGTTGCTTGACAAACATCGATGACGTCAAAGAGGCCTTTTCTGTGTTCGTGTGTTCCGCCCGAGAGGGAATAACGTGTGTGTCGCCGCCCACGCCCCGTCCGCTGACCAAGCCCTGTGTGTTTTTCCCCAGATCGAGGAGCTGCAGGGCCAGCTGCAGCAGGCCGAGGTGGACCGGGAGCAAATGCGGTCGGAGCTGCAGCAGGAGCGGGAGGCCCGGCAGAGCCTGGAGCGCGTGGTCCGGGAGCTGCAGGCCCAGCTGGGCCCGCGGGCCGACGGCAGCATGGACAGTAGCACGGACACACACAGACAGACGCCGCCCGGAGGGTCGTAGAGGGGCACCGCGTGGCGTCACACCCCACCGCGCCGCGGCGCTAGAGACTCACACGAGAGAGAGGGGAGAGAATAGAGGTGGTGCTGGACTAACATGGCCCCTCTATTTAGGGAAATAAAACACATTTGCAATGTTATTTGGAGCAAAGTCTGATGCTTTTTTTTTGTTGGTGCGAATGAGGCAAAAAAAAGTTCAAAAAAAGAAATAGTGTTTGATATGACGTAAATGGACATTGTCGTGATAATATATGAATCTATAGTGATGAACTGCAATGCATGAATGAGCATGATGTACGATGTGGAAATGAGAGAGAGAGAGGTGCTTGGAGATGAAGCAGCTCTCCAGTGTACTTCAGCGTGCTCGGGATACATACCTGAAGCTGTCTATGGGGGTTTATTTTGGTATATAAGCTATTCAAAGATGTGCAAATATAGCTACATAACATTACTTGAATATGTAGGTAAGTAAGAGAGAAGTGTTTTCATGGAAACGGTAAAGTGGCAGATGAAGATCTTTGCTCGCGCCACGCAAAGTTTCGGTACGCTTGACGGTATTACGCAACCACCCACTGAAAACAAAAGACACCAGTTTACCACTATTTACCTATTTTTTAAGTTTGCTTTTTAAAGATTGTTTTGCGGATGACGAAATGTTGCATGATGTGCAGCACTGCTTTCCTAAGGGCAAGACTCACATATAAACACAATCATAATAAGCATTCTGTATGTTTGCATGTAAACCAGCTTCTCAACAGTACCTTGTGTATTTTCTAAACGCCTGCAGTATTGGGGATGGTGTGGTCCACTTTCAGGTCCGCCATCTTTATAATCTTAGATATTTTACGGAAGTGTTACTTTGTACTATTTCTGACGACTTTATTTGTTGATTTAACATTGTGTTTTCCGACAAATTGTGTTTGAAACCATGCCATGTGACATGGTTATGCTCGCCCCTGTTAGAGAGGAGATTTAAACGTTATGTTGCCCTAAAACTAACACCTTTGATATAGCTGGCTCTTTGTTGAATTGAGGTATATCTGGGTTTTATATTGAGTACTGTAAAATGATTACTATTCCAAAATAAGTTGGGGCATGTCAACTGTAAGCATCCAGTCACTGGTTTGAGGGGCTCTTAAATCAGCATATGCTGTTTATATGGACAACATTTCTACATATATACAAAATATGGATATATTTTTTTACTTACAAAAAAGGAATTGCACTTTTGAAAAGAAAAACTAAAATGGCATTGTGCATTTTACTCCCTCAAAACATTTTTGAAATCACAAATGATTACGAACGTGGAATTTAACGATACCCCCCGCTGTTCCAGCGTCTTCTTGTGTAAATACAGTGTTTAAGGATGAAATTGTAAATAAGATATTTGACAATATGTTTGCTTGCTTCACTTTTAAATCGATAATGAATATTATTTTTGCTCTTACTTGAAACCAAAATAGACTATATTTGGGATTTCAATATAATAGTTTCCTGTTTGATCCTTTGAATATCATCTTAAATCAAAGGGCATTCATCAGTATAGATAACGGATTTATTTAAACGGACGGAGAATCAACTAATTGGCCATTAGTTTGACAAATCAGTGATCTTTGCGACACTAAAAAACAAAGACACCATAACATACCATTTACTTTGTTTTGTTTATTCAAGAACTACAGTTTTTGTTTTGTTTTTGTTTCATTGTATTGTATCTACTAAATCCCACACCAAAATTCGTACTCCTAAATTAAGATACCTCTTTATTTGCTCCGTTCTCAGGCGTCCCAGATAAAGTTGCTTTTAGGTTAGATATACACCTTCCATGGGTTAAATCCTAGGTGCTCATATTATATTTTAGATTAAAAATACTTATTTGTCTTATTATTATTCCCCCCACTGACTTTCTGTTGGGTGCAATGTAATAGCCATATGCATTGTGTTAGCTGATGCTGTTGTAGTTTTGCTTTGGAAGTGGGCCGCTTGTTTCAATGTTTTCTTTTTCCTTCGGAAACCTGTATATTACCCATTAAAATCAAATCAAATATATCATTGGAAGTGCTGTGAATTATTATCTGGTAATCACCATCATTGCGTGCATCTGTTTGAATAGGCTACTTATTAGGAAAAACGTTTGTGTGTGCATACGCTAACTGCACTAACTATTTAATTATTGATGAAGAAATTGTTATGGCATATTTATTTCATTGCAGCATATGTTTAGTATCAAAATGGCAAGTGGATATTGTCTGTATAGATACGTTGTGGCCTGCAGGGGGATAGCGCAACAAACAACTGAGTAGGGAATAGCTAATCCAATTTGATTATCCTTCTTCCTAAACTGTGTCTGTCAGGCAAATGTCTCACATAGTGCATATTTGATCTGAAGATATTGGATTGTCTCTAGGAAAAAACAATGTTATCAGAAGAGTTGACAGAGAAAAATGACATTGTGCGAGCGGATCCATGTCTCAAAAGTATATCTCCCTCTTCCTTTTCGTCCACTGCTTATTGGCTGCGTGGAAATGCCTCCAGGAAAGCACGGCCTTAGCCAGGATTAGAGCTCAGAGAAGATTTAGACGGCACGTGGTCAACTCTTCTCCTCCTGTCTTCTCTCAGGGCACCATCTTACTCGACCCTAATGGCTCCCGTGCGCCGTCACACTGGAATGGACGACCCGCTAGAACCAATGGCGTTATACTGGAAGGGGTGTCCGTTCACTGGCTAAGGACAGCGGACCTGAGCAAACCGCATGAGAGGACGGCTATGTGAGGACGTTGCGAAGCTAGATTTCTCCTGGTGTCATGTGGAGGAATCGTGAGTTGAGCTTTAGCTGTGAGCTAGTAGTTACACGGCGCAACGTCTCCTGAGGAAGCCGATCCGCGTGACCCAGCGAGAGGAAAAGGCTGCCTTTGGGACATGAGTGGTGGGTCCGCAGCAGGGTTGTGAACCTAGATGAGCAGCGCTGCAGGGATGACTTCCAGCCCCGGCATGGCACCTCTGTCTCCCGGGCTGAGGGCCACCCCGCCCACAGCCTCCCTGTCGCCCCTAAAGACCACCATGCAGTCTCTGGGGGCCCTGTCCCCCGGGAAACTCTCCCCCGCGATGGCCAAGAAAGGTGCCGGGAGTCGGGCCTCCAGCCCCAATAGGACCCCCTCGCCGTCCTTCATGGCGTCCCCCAAGCACTGGCAGAAGTGTTCCATCTCCAGGCTGGCCGAGGAGTTCTTCTGGATAGGCGGGAGCATTGTGGCACAGCCCAAGTGGAGACTGGGACAGATTGGTAAGGTCATCTTTGTCGTCCTTCCTCTCTTTACCATTGCATCCTTTACAGTCACCGGTCACAGTCGAATAATGCCTCCGAGGAACGCTGCAGAGATCAGTTCAGTGCTGAAACATAGCAGATGCATCCGACTGTAAAGTGCCCGTGACTCACTGTGTACGTCTGACGATCATCAAGGCAGCAAGGCAGTAAATAGTGTGCTGCTGTGGGGTTGGGCCCCTGGAATGAGAGTTTAGGCTGTAACGCCGTCACTCACTGTCCTCCATAGCATTGGATTTTCCGGTGAAAATAGGAATAAGCGTGTGAGTCCACAATGGGCATATGGACCACTAAACGATCCTGTGGGATTAGAGTAAGTGGCGGCCACTGTGTGTCACGTGGTGCTGAGAAGCCGACTCCTAACGGGACTACCCGCTCCTATCCACACATCTTGTCTACGTTCATGTGATACACAAGTAACAAGCACACACACGTGTTCAGCCACACACAGGCATTTAAATAGTCAATTAGCTTTTTTTGAAGGATGGCGAGGGGGTCCTATTGGGGCATTGAGAGCCAATCAACAGAACCCCACCCCCCCCCTAAAAAAGCTAATTGACTATTTAAATGCCTGGTTTTCTTCTATTTCAAACTAAGATCCATGTGTCCAGTAAGCGAAGCAAACCATCCCCCTGTCTAACTACAACAGTTGGAACACTCTTGGAGCAGTATTATGCAACAAACTAAAGAAGTTTAGGAATGTTTCTGCTAACGCCTTACTCCAGGGCTGCATCAGATCGTAACTGACCTCATAGACATCCCCTCAAGCCTGCCATTGACGTTACCCGCTAATATTTTAAGCAAGCCTTGGCTGAACCTGAACCACTGTCTTTAGTAAAAGTAGATCCCATTGGGCAATTGTATTTTCATGCAGGAAATATCGCATTGTTTTGCACACAATTTAATGACATCACAGGGATCAAGACCTAACAAATGGTCAATACACATTTTAGTCAAACTTATTTGAGGAAAGAGCTACTAGGGAAGTCTATTGAAGTGCAGCAGTGTACAGTGTACAGTAAAACATTTTCACACTCAAGCACATTTCCATCTTCATCACCTCACAGTCAAACTACTTTCTCATTCATATACAATACTTACAAGAGGGTGGACTAAACACACGAACATAGGAGACAGCTTTTAATAGTTTGTATTTGGCTACGGGTCCCCTTGAACAAGCAATACAGATGTTCCCTTTATGAATATTGACTCACACAGACAGGCCCATGGCCAACGTTAAATTTGCTGGTTTATATCTAATGTACGAGGCCAACTCGAGTATCTCATTTCACCTGAAACGTGCTGACGCTTCATTTTGTGGTCTGCAGTGGAGAGGTGCATGTGCACCATGCAGGCCGGCACTCAGATGACCAAACTGAAGGGAAAGAAGAGGGGCCTGATCCGGTACTTCTACCTGGACGAGCACAAGTCCTGCATCCGCTGGAGGCCCTCACGGAAGCATGACAAGGCCAAGAGTGAGTTCACGCAGACGCGCGCTCCACTCACACTTTTAGAACACACTGTCGAGACGCTTTGGATAAAGAGAAGCGTCTGCTAAATGACCGTAGTGTAATGGAACTATGCTGGCCTGATTGGTGGCTGCATAATAAGAGTGTTCCCAGGGTTATTTCTGAATCAGCGAGGTATAAGGTAGGTCACATTCCTGACCACATGTGTTGGCAATGCACTGGCTTGCTGCTGCTTTGTGCGTGTCAAGGATATGAACTAGAAGGATCAGTGGATCAATAATCCACCCCTCACGTTGATTCAGTCCTGACAACTAACTGATTCAGACCTTAACGCTGCCCCTGAGGAACACTCGAGCCAATCCCTGTCATTGATCGATCAATTAAGCCAAACAGCCATCTGATTGAAAAGAGAACAAATTGATGGCCCTGCTTTGCTCTCCATCACAAGGGCATTTTCCCCTTAGCACTCGACAGTAAGGAAAACCCTCTGTGAAGTATCTAGGCCTATTAGCCGGCAATGAACTGGGCTTTAATTTAAGACGTCTTGCAAGTGTATCGGCGGCTGTTTACACTGGAGCGCCGCGTTCTCTCTCTCTCTCTCTCTCTCTCTCTCTCTCTCTCTCTCTCTCTCTCTCTCTCTCTCTCTCTCTCTCTCTCTCTCTCTCTCTCTCTCTCTCTCTCTCTCTCTCTCTCTCTCTCTCTCTCTCTCTCTCTCTCTCTCTCTCTCTCTCTCTCTCTCTCTCTCTCTCTCTCTCTCTCTCTCTCTCTCTCTCTCTCTCTCCCCTCCACCCCCAGTCAAGATCGACGCCATCCACGAGGTGTGCGAGGGGAAGCGGTCGGAGATCTTCCAGCGCTACGCCGACAGCCGCTTCGACCCCAACTGCTGCTTCAGCATTTACCACGGCAACCACGTGGAGTCCCTGGACCTGGTGTCCGCCAACGGGGAGGTGGCGCGCACCTGGATTACTGGCCTACGATACCTCTTGGCTGGAATCAGTGACGAGGACAGCCTGGCTCGGCGACAGCGCACCCGTGACCAATATCCTTTTCTAAGCCTCTTAGACTGGCAGACCGGTCAGAGAGTAGGCTACCGTCTGTGGCTCCATGCCCAAACACATTACATCCATGTTATACTTAGAATTCTGTAGCATTTAGCTATAACATATTACCTCGGTTAATTCAAGTGGTTGTAAACATATTTACCGTGGCCATTTAGAAACATAGGCCGAACACACACAAACGTTGGTGGTCATGATGTTTGATAACCAAGCATTCTCAATGGTTTGGCCTTCATTGAAACTGAACATGGCTGCAGCAGACGTTCTCCGAGGCTGACAAAAACGGGGACGGGGCCCTGAGCATCGGAGAGGTCCTTCAGCTGCTCCACAAACTCAATGTCAACCTGCCCAGGCAGAAGGTCAGAGAAATGTTCAAGGTAAGCTCGCCACCGCTGACATTGTGAGGACATCTTCAAACGATGCATGATTCGAACACTGCCTCCGGTCTGAGCTATATGGAAAATTGGAAAAATCAATGGCCCACAGCCCTTGTGCACGACTGCAGCTAATGTGCTATCAGGTCGAAAGCCAGTGTACATAGAATAGATCTTCATACTGTCAAACTGTATTCCACTCTCTTTGCCGGGATCTGAATGCATTGTTTGTTTCAAATATAACCTATAAACCTACACAAAGGAAGATCAGAAATAGCATGTATTATCCTCCCACTCGTCACGCTGCTGTGTAAGCATAGTTCTTGACACAATGTACAGTACACGATTCCCAAAGGAGGCAGGGGTGACATTAACACTGGTCTTAAAGTCTTTAAACGCTCTCACAACCTGGTGTACACTCCTTGCTTTAGAGCGACACGGCGGTGTAAAAAAACAATTACAAGCACTAAAAACAAATATGTATGTCATGAAAGAACAGTCGTGGTCAACATAAATAATTGTCTTTGGAAATAGCCTGGCGCGAGTCCGCGGACATGACGTCATGTGTCATTGTTTGGGAGTCATACCTGGAGAGAGAGTGCATGTGTGGGGGTTGCCAGAGAGGAGGCACGCCACAGGAGGGCCATATGCTCCTCTGCGACGGAGCAGATGGCCGTTGAGGTTGTGAGACCGTAGGTGTTCAGCGCCGTTCCCTCCTAATCCAGGCTGCTGCCAGGCTGCATTCTTCAGGGTCCCTTAAATAGATGCCGCATGTGCTTTACAGTGTCTGTGAGCCGGCGTTCGTTTCCAGAATGATGCGAGGGCTTTCACAGTGTTGATTCCTAAATTCAATGTTTTAACGCTATCACTTTTTAAAGATAAAGAAGATGAATGGTTGTGTCACTTGGACAATGGAAGAGATACTCTATTTAGGATGAGATATTGCTCTCACAAAGTTAGCCTTCATGACCGTTTTAAACTTTCAAAGACTTGCTTCTCCCTACACTGTATGGTTTTTCCAAAGGCATTTGTTGTTCTGTTTCAGGAAGCGGACACCGACGAAAACCAGGGCACCTTGGCGTTTGAGGAATTCTGTGCCTTCTATAAGATGATTTCCACCCGCAGGGACCTTTATCTCCTCATGATCTCCTACAGCAACCACAAAGAATACATGGACCTGAATGACCTCTCCCGCTTCCTGGAAATTGAACAAAAGGTAATGCTAGCCCGTGCCGTAAGGGAATACTGTTTGGTTACGAATGTTCTTGTTATTGGCATGCACCGCTGGTTTTGAAAAACGTGACAAAAGCAGACAAACTTCCTGCCGTCTCTTCATGTTTATTTTGGCCTCACAGATGTGTAACCTGACAAGGGAGCATCTCGTGGAGATAGTGGCCCAGTTTGAGCCCTGCCCAGAGAACCTGCAGCACATGGTCCTAGGTATTGATGGTAAGAACCCCTGCATGTCATGCCAAGACATTGAGCTCTCAAAGCACCACGAGAAGCTTTGTTTTTGTTCTGACAGGCACACAACTCTAAAATGACCAACTTCCCGTTTTGACTCCAGGATTCACCAACTACATGCGGAGTCCCTCGGGGGACATCTTCAACCCGGAGCACCACCACATTCACCAGGACATGACCCAGCCGCTGTGCAACTACTTCGTCGCCTCGTCCCACAACACCTACCTGACCGGGGACCAGCTGCTCTCCCAGTCCAGGGTGGACATGTACGCCTACGTCCTCCAGGCTGGCTGTCGCTGTGTGGAGGGTGAGTGAGGACCGTTCACAGCGCCTCTGTGCCAGGCCTTGGCGTTGTTTCCGAGGGGTACAGACCATGCAGGCCCTCTCCCCGATCACAGTTCCTCAGCGTGATCTTCTTCTTTCCTGCTTTTCCTCACTGCAGTGGACTGCTGGGACGGGCCTGACGGGGAGCCCATTGTTCACCATGGCTACACCTTGACCTCGAAGATCCTCTTCAAAGACGTCATTGAAACCATCAACAAATATGCCTTTGCAAAGTCAGAGTGAGTTCAGCAAAGGATGTTATTTTCATCAGGTTGGGTTTGCAAAAGTCGTTATAGTGCTACATTAAACTAATACCCAACTGAATTCATTCCCTTAAATGAAAGGGCAAAACCAAAGGTTTTGCTTTAAACTGGTGCATACAACGTTGTGTCATTGCCAGGTATCCAGTGATCTTGTCCATAGAGAACCACTGCACGGTGCCCCAGCAGAGGAAGATGGCCGAGTACCTGAAAGAGGTCCTGCAGGACAAAGTGGACCTCTCCTCCGTCAACATGAACGAGTCCAAACGGCAGCCCTCTCCTGAGATCCTAAAGGGGAAAATCTTAGTCAAGGTAAACAGGAGCTATGTAAACGACGAATCATAATAAAGTGTTCACATGAAGGCGTGTCAATAAAACTCCATTGGTAAAGAAAAAGAACATCCATCACACAAGTGCCTTGTTTGTTGGGTTCGATTGGATTCATTAGGGAAAGAAGCTCCCGGCTAACATCGATGCTGATGCCTCAGAGGGGGACGTGTCCGATGAAGACAGTGCAGAGGAGGAGGAAGAAGACGAGGAAGACGAAACACCCAAAAATATAGTATGTCACTACATGAGGGAAAAAAGAACACCTGCCACTAGGTGGCATTATACCCATATGAATCACAATGAATCCATTCCCCCTCCTTCCATGTAATAAAATCCATGTGTCGTCATTTCAAGACATTGTTGACCAAGTTGTCCGGTGATCAAAACACCGTGGTATGGTTCTTGGGAGTCTGCGATGTTAGTTTTGTGGTTCCCTGTTTCAGGACGTTGGTGGTACTGTTGAACCTAATCAGACACGGAAGAAGAAGGGGCTGGGCCGGTCGTTCCTGGGCAGCTTCCGACGCAAGGTCAGCCACGCCGTCTCAACCCAGCGCTCATGGCTCCTAACCCCCGTTCGGCTCGCCCATGTTGTGACGGGTTATTTATAGAAAAGAGCCAGAACGGCGTCGCCCCCACCCCCACCCCCCCCCCCCCCCCACACACTTCATGCAAATCTATGGCATCGCCTCAGCCACCTGTTCCTCCATTCCCCTATTTCCCAGCGCTGGTGCTGATAGTCATCACAGGCCTGCATGCTTGGTGTGTTTATATTTCCTGGCTGTGCTATGAAGTACTTAGAAAAACCCAATCTGCTGCTGTAATTCTCTACCCCACTGAGTGGTTGGACAGTAATCATTTACTATTTGAGCTGACTGCTCTTTTCCTCCTGTCTTTTTTTGTTGTTGTTGTTGCAGAGGAAAAAGAAAATGAAGTTAAAAAAGAGGCTGGTGCCAGACGGAGAGTCCGAGCCGGAGATGAACAACGGCCATGAGCACAGACAGATCGTCTACCACACCAAGTAAAGCCAGACCAAAATGCAAAGCGGCAGCCATGTGTTGATATTAAATGCGAGTCGGATTTGCATCGCTTTGCTGTCTGTCTCTTTTTTCTCCCCTTAGAAAGAGGAAGACGATGAGACTGTCTCGACCTCTGTCTGATCTGGTCAAGTACACCAAGTCGGTCCGTGTCCATGACATTGAGACGCAGGGTAATCAGTAGGCTTCTCGATACATTCAACACAGAACGCCGCTCCTCTCGTTTCATAAGATAGAGTGTAAACCGGGTAAAGCCACTTTGTTTGGATTCCCACACAGCTTAACGTACAGTAGTGTGCAGGGCGCACGGTGCTGAGGCTATTACGGCACAAACTACAGCCTGTTTTGTCCTTCTCGTTTACCAGCGTACATGACTAGCTGGCAGGTGTCCTCCCTCAACGAAAGCGTCATGAACCAAATCCTCCAGCTGAAGCCAGGTCAGCTGGTGCGCTTCAACCAGAGGCAACTGCTCCGAGTCTACCCGTCCAACTATCGAGTGGACTCCAGCAACTTCAACCCACAGCCTTACTGGAACGCCGGATGCCACATGGGTAATAGAGACAACTTGGATTAAAAAAAAGAGAATCCCACCATCCCTCAATGGGCTAGTATATTTACAGTGTCATGTTTTTATAGCATCTCACACTTCATCATGTTTACTGCTCACATTTGGGAATAGTGGGCTGTCCGTAACTCTAATTCATGGCTCGTTCAATTCTCAGTGGCACTAAATTACCAGACCGAGGGCCGCATGCTTGAACTGAACCGGGCCAAGTTCTCGAGCAATGGTAACTGTGGATACGTTCTGCAGCCCAAATGCATGTGTAAAGGTGAGCATGTTAAAAGATTAGGATTACACTGTCAAAAATAGTACTCAAGGGATGTAATTAGAAACACATGTAATTATATACCACGACCTGGTCTCGATCAGGTGCGTTTAACCCCTTGCTGGAGGACCCTCTGCCAGGCCAGAAAAAGACCCAGCTGGTACTGAAGATCATCAGTGGCCAGCAGCTGCCCAAGCCTAAAGACTCAATCATGGGAGACAGGGGAGAGGTGACACAAGATGGAACGATGCGTTGATATTTTGTTGAACAGTAAATGTTATATATTTAGACATATGTGTGTTTTAATTTTTGCTACAGATCATTGATCCTTTAGTGGAAGTGGAGATCATTGGTCTGCCTGTGGACTGCGCTAAGAAGCAGACCAGCGTAGTGGACGATAACGGTGAGGAAATTACAAAACAAAGTTCTTCCATTGTTATTCTACTTTGTAAAACAGACATTTGTAGACTGTACCAACCACACAATTTCTTTACAGTTCTATACCATATACCGTTATGAAAACAAAATGTATTCCGCTTGTCGACAGGGTTCAACCCCATGTGGGAAGAAACCCTTGTCTTCACCGTCCAGATGCCCCAGATTGCCCTGGTGCGCTTCGAGGTGTGGGACCAAGAATCAATAGGAAGAGACTTTATTGGACAGAGGACCATTGCTTTTACCAGCATGATGCCAGGTAGATGCAAAACTCCTTATCTAATGTAATGGCAGCACTCAATAGGAAATCTGTGGACTCATCCACCGTGTTGCATGTGTACCTGAATCTCATGATTTTATATTGGAATCCCATTTGAAGGGTATCGCCATGTGTATCTGGAAGGCATGACAGAAGCTTCTATCTTTGTTCACGTCGCAGTGAACGACATGAGCGGGAAGGTAAACGGTTATTTAGACAAACATGACCACAAACTGTAATGATCTGGAATAGAACAGCATATAAAAAATCTAAATTTTATAGGTGAAGTCAGGCAACGCAATGAAAGGACTGATCAAAAAAGCTGCCAAGTCGGGGCACCACATCACGGGCCACAAGAAGCAGCCTTTGCTGGAGGTCTCCACCCACTCCTCTGAGGACGGTCGTGTGCTGCGCTACTGCGCCGACCTGGACACCTTCTCCCAGAACAGCAGCAGGGACGGCAGCATGTCCCCCTGGGGCCTGGGGCCCACACAGAAGGCCTCCCTCCACAAGGGGGCCATGAGCGAGCCACTGAGACGAGTTCACCGCGTCCAAATTGGGCCAAGAGAGAAGAAGGAGGGGACCCTCAGCCGCATGTCCTCCACGGTCTCCAGCTCAGGGGCTGCTGCCTCCTGCATTAAAGGAGGCAGCTGTGATTTGGAGAGCTTCTCCCAGTCTTCTGACTTTGAAAGCCCTGGGCCAGCAGGGCCAGTTCAGCCATTTCAGCCTGACTGGTCAGCAATGGAGAGCCAGCTGAAATGGGTGGACCAAGAGAGCCCACTTCCGATATCGGAAAACCCATGGCCGGACCCTCCTACGCCTGCGGAGATACCAGACGAACGAAAACCGGACAGTGAACTTGTACCCCCACCTGTACCTGCAAGACAGCTGGATCAGACTGAGACTCAGTGCCCGGCACAATTAAAGTTCCAATTCCCACCACTGGCCCAGGGCCCAGCCCATATCCAGACACTGCCTCAGTCCCCATCCCAGGTCCAGGCACAATACAAGAACCTGCCAGACTCCTCATTTCAGCCCCAACCTCAGTTTCGGTACCCCCGCCAGCCTGAGCAACTTCCCAAGCCTCTAGTAGCCCCTTCATCCCCTGCCCGGATGCGACGGACCTTGGACAGCCCCGCATGCCAACAACCCTCCAGCTTCTTACGAACAAAGTCTCGCTCACGCAGTTGCCCGAGGAGACAGCAAAACTCGCCCGAAACTCCCACGATAAACCGCAGGCATGCGGTTCACTGGGAGAACCCTCCAACACAAGACTATGACAGCTACATCAACCAGGTGAAGCCCATCCCCAATGGCCTCTGCATGACAGACAGTGAGTCCAGCAGCAATGGCAGCCTGGAGAGCGTGGAGTTCCCGGCCTCCAGCATGCTGGTTGGGTCAGAAATGGGAATGGGCACCCTGCAGCGAGAGATGAATGCTCTGTTCAACCAGAAGATGACAGAGATCCGCTGTAAATCCCCAATCTTCTTCAATGGTGAGTTCTGTGTTTTATTTTATTTTAAATGCCATGTTTTGGTCAGTATTATGACAATAAGTTCCATACTCTCCAAATTGTCTTGTTGTGTTGAAATAATCACAGTTTTTGTTTATTGTTTCATTAGTGTTTAATCATCATTTCAACGGTTGTTTTATTGTTTTATTAGCAGATCGCTCCACATTGTAATGATTAATCCCTCCCAACTTGAAGATATCAGGAAGATAGAATGGAAGATCTTTTTAGGAATCCACAAAGTAAAATGATTGCTCTAAATATGAAGAAAATACACTAGCATAGCCATTCACTTTAGCCTGGTTTAATTATGTTGAATAATGTGCTGTCAAGTTTACAATCACTACTGTGGGCATTTTTTTTTTTTACCAAAACTAAGAATGTCCTGGACGTGAACTCAAGGTTCTATTGATTAAAACCTTTTCCACCTGTGTGATGCCAATTGTACAGAAACTGTATGATATAAAAGTGTACTGTAGCAATACAGTTAAAATAATACAAATGTAAGTATATTTTTAGTAAATATAATGAACTGACTTGTTAATGTATTTTCATTTTATGAAACCTCTGACATGTAAACATGACATGTCATGATCAGGTCATCCTTTTTATAATTTACTATTGGCTAAACTTCTGAATTCTTTTCCATTATCATCACAGTGCACATTTCTTTGTTAATTAACATGTGAATACATTTGTTTTTTTCTCGATCTAACATTCTCAAAGACTAATTCAGTTACCATAATTATTATTGATCACAATGACACAAAACATTGTCAAAAGGTCACTGCGGCCGTGGTTATTTAATTCATATTAATTCACTTTTTTTATAATGTTATTGATATATCAAGTGTTAGCTCAAGCCAAATGTATTACCTGACTCCGCTTAGCAATTTTATTTGCCTAAATCTTTCATGAATAGCACATATTTCCCTCATGTAGTATAGGCTTTGTCGTTTAGGAAAATGAACTCATACATTTCTCATATCAATAAGTAACTTTGAAGGTGCCGACAATTCATGCTTTCTCTTTATCTGTGTCTGCAGCCTCCTGAGGTTTGTTGACCTTACTGGTCCTCAGGCGTACGCTCAGTTCATCAGAAAACACAGCGCAGCAGGATTTCTGTGGAAGGCACAGTGTAGGCGATTAATAAGGCAATTAGGCAATTAAACTATTAGTCCAATTAAGGCAATTAGTTGATCTAATCATATTCACACAATGTATGCCCAGTATATGTTACTGCCTATGAGTTTGTACCCTTTGCTCTCCAGCACTTCTGCGGCTTCTAGACGTGAGCTCCAGGATAGCTAGCAGCAGTCCCAGCCCCAAGCCCAGGGCCATCACCAGGAACATTCCCTTAGGGGTGTGAGGCTGGGCGGCGGAGGCCTTGCCACTGGCTGCCATGCAGCTACTGGCCCACCACTTACTGCGCAGATATGCCAGCTCCCCAGCTTCACTCAGCTGCAGGATGGCCACACTCAGGTTCTTCAGCATGGGAGAGTCTTGAGGGAAGAAAAAATTTTTTGTGATCGAATTATTTGGCCTGGCTAGTCATTATAAATAATATGATGTTTTCTTGATGTAAAATATAACTTCAGTGTTTTTTTAGAGGAGAGAGTTGAAAGGTAATTGCTCACCTAGAGTGGCAGCAATGCTGTACCCTCTCATGCCAATGACCTCGTGGGCACGGACCAGCTCACAGTGGCGTGCGACTGCCAAATCCAAGGAGACAGACTCGCCGATGAAAGCGAAATTGCTCTCCCTTGCCCGCCGTACCCCCTCGTCCATCGACGAGACAAAACTCTTGGTTCTCTCCATGTGCTCATAGATCTTACGGTAGGTGGGGTTGTTGGAGTTCTACAAAAAGAGAAAGGCCCATTCCAAATGGAAAGAAAAGTCAGTAAAGGAGATATTATAGAGCTACAGTGACCGAGAGAACAAATACACGTGCCGATGCAGCATTGAGTGCAGACCACAAAGTAAACATAATAGCAAAGCAGGTTCGGTACCGGAGATAAGATGGCGCGGCATCCTCACCTTGAAGAAGGCAAGCGTGGAGGATCCAGCCAGGCAGCCATACTCGATCACTTCCTGGTTGGCCAGGTCCTCAAAGCCTTTCACGGACAGCTGGGTGGACTCGGTAGTCGGCGAGCAGAGGTTGGCAAAGTAGCAGGCCAGCAGCACCAGAGCAAACAGCCACCAGGTGCAACAGATGACCCGCCCCGACAGGGCTTTAGGATGTGGACCAGCTCCTGAGCACAAAGAAATCAAATGAACAAAAAAAAAAGACAACGGAGAACAGCGCTGACATCAGGTGAAAATCCCATTCAACCTCAACAAAATGTAAAGCTTGAGGTCCCCGACAGTGAAGTCATGTGTTCAGTACAGCCGCCAGAGTGGCTGAATAGTCACCCTGTAGGGTGAGGCCTCCCGCTGTGTACCACAGGCTGTACACCAGGGAGAAGCTGTTCTCCTCCGTCAGGGGCTGGCTCCATTCACAGGGACTGAGTCTGTTTTCACAGGGAGAACGGCAGTGTGAGGGACGGACTTCACACAACATGACCTCTCCACTATGAATCAGATCTCTGACCGATTTCCAAAGGGAGTTCATTTGAAATGAACTGAAATGAGCCCACCTTACTAAAAGACTAACGTAATGTTTCAATTCAACAGATCAACAGACTTCTTTATCAACTCATTTTCTAAATTGTTATATAACCGAAGGAATAATAAGCCGAACCTGGCTACCAAGAAGATGCAGAGGGCAGTTCCCAGATAGGCAATGAGTATGCCGACCCAGGTCTCGGCTGAGAACGGTGACAGGAAGTCAAAGAAGCCAGACTCCTCAGAGATGTCCTTCCTCAGCAAAATGCTGATCCCTGTCTGCATGAATGGTTTGGTCATACCCACAACCTTTTCCCGGGCAGCAGTGAGGGTTAGGGGAGCGATGGCTAGGTCGGCCTCCTACAAGGGTGAAATCAAAATGCATACTTTCATGGGGAATAATATGACTTACTTTATACAAGAAGATAGTACGCCCTCTTATCATCGCTCCAAGCCCAATTAAATTGATCTGGAAATCAAAAACCTTCTGCGTTTCCTTTTCCAACATCTAGGTACTCACCCCTCTCACCACCTCTCCGATCATGCCGTTCCAGTTCCCATTTTCGTCCTGTCGGCCGTAGGAGCCATCACTCACCAGGTGCACCTTGTAGCTGAAGCCCAGTTTCTTAGCAAGTTCAGAGAGCAAGTCCATACAGTAGCCCTCTAGCTGGGACCCTTTGGACGATGTGTATGGATCTTGCTAGAGGGCGAGACAGCAAGGTATTTTCATATGTTGTGTTCAGTGTCTAATACTTTATCAAATGTTAATATGTAAGCCTGATGAGAGAAGAGATGAATAAACCTACCTTTATAGTTGTGATTCTTAATTCGGACACTGCCAAGGGAAAGGAAAGGGGGAAAAACACTTTGGAAATTGTACAGGACTCTAAAGCGCATTGTGAATGCTTTTAAAATGAAAACAGCATGAGGCAGCAATAAACATGTAGACAGACTGAGGAGAAAGTGCAAGTGAAGTTTTGAGTGTTTTCTCTCTTTTAAAGAAGCTGGGACAACGCCAAGTGATCAATCTATCCGGTCCCGCTGGCTCAACGTACTTGAGTCACCAATGTTTTCCCCTCGCAGTTGAAGTGACCTCCAAATTGAACAGATTTAGAATCAAAGAGCCCTTTTGTGTGACAACCATTTTTAGCACTTGGATTTGCAGGGACAGGAACCCCTTTAGAGCTAGAGAGAGGTGAAAGCGGGGGAGCATTGAAACCCTCTTAGAGACCATTGGCTTCCGGGATCCTAGAGATCTGGCCCCTTCTCTTCTGCCTCTTTGAAGGCCTTTTTACACCCACATCTTTTAACAAGTAAACCAGTGGAGAGTCTTCATTCATCTTCACAAAGCCAAAGCACTGTGGGTTTTGGGAGGGTAGTCAGAGAGTATCAAAAGCCTTGATACAGAACGCCATCTCTGCCCCCAGGAGCTCCAGACACCCATCAGCTCCTCCTATTCAAAATATGACACGCATGCAGGCTCTTCAAGGGCCCTGTCACTTTTTGGCTACTCTTAAACACAGGCCTCTTGTTAGTTGGATAGACTTGATTTATTAACATTTTTGTGAACATGTCAACTTGCCCGTTTCCTTTTCTACCAGAGTGGGGTAGCTTTGCTGTGTGCCAGACAGGATGCACCATTTTACTTTGATACTTTGCCCAGCTGAAAATTTTGCAATTTATGGCTCTTCAAGCCTGAGAGCATTCAACTGTATCCAGCAGTGAAAACATGAGAAGTCTGGCACAGAAATGAGCTGTCAACTGTCACACGGCCCCCGAGAGAAGCACACTCAGTAAACTGGACAGAGCATCAAAGATCTTGCTTTTTTCCCCCCAAGTCAAACAAACTTCTTTAATTTCAGGATACACACTCAAATCTATTACATAAACACAGTCTACGTTCCTTGCCAAATACAAGTTATTTCAAAATGTACTAGGAAAAAAAGCACAATAAATATTTTCTTACCCGCAGTACATGTTCCTAAGCTGAGTAGCCCGAAGGTGAAAACAATGGAACCAAAGAGCGTCCTTACACTATAACTTTTCATCCTGCAAATGATCTAGAGACATACAAAAATCCTTGTACAAATTCAGACTAAAAGTAAAAAATTAAGTATGTAAAAGTAATTAATGTGATCTACTGACTAGTGACTGTGCAAAGTAAAGATAATTCTATACCTGACTGGACTCCAAGAATCCCCTGCAAGATTGTCGTGCCAAACAGACTGATACTAAAGAGCTGGACTGAGGCAAGAGATATGGGGAAGTTTTCTTTCTCATTATAGATTCAAGGAGGCTGAGACTGTTCATGGGAGAAGGTCAATATCTTTTTAAAGGGGGTGGAGAAAATGAATGACACAAGGCCTCCAATAAAAATTATGTTAACCCTATTGCTTGGAGAAAACGCGTTCATTGTGTAAAATGGTCAATAAAATAAATAATGATGTGAAATTATAATAATTCTATTTGTTATTATACTTATAATAATTATTTTCCAAACCAAAGAACGGCTATACTTGATCTGAGTTAATGTATGAAGATATGAGACATAGAAGGTATCGCTTTGTAACGTCCGCCTCTATCATATTTGAAAGCCTAATAAATGCTTACAAATTTTCTTTTTTTTTAACTATAGATCAAGAAAATAAATAGTAACTCATCTAAATTACAGGCCGGACCAGGCCAGAGTAACAGGTGCTATTTGGTCGATAATGAAGATAAGGCGCGCAAACTAAAGGTTGGGATGTTTTTCTAAGCGCATAATGTTACTGTCTATTTCACGTCAAATTCGGTTTCTTCGATGGTCCAAGTCCTCCAATCAAGAAGCAATGCGCTTTCTATGCGAGTTAAAATTACGACACACGATTGGTTGAACTCGATTTTTCCAAAGGGGCGTATTTTTCAAGCCATCTTGCTGAATATTTTAGCTTCATCTCAAGGTACATTAATCTGACACCAACTGGATATTTTCAATCTAAATTAAAACCCAGCAACGGTAAAACATATAAACCACAAATATGAAACCAGTTCGAGTGTGATCATTTGTCCGAGCGAAGTCACAATGGAGGACTGAAGTACTGAAGATGACGCTGTCGCCCCTGAAATTACCGGCTAGCTAGTTTAGCTAGCTGTACAACTAGAATGTCCGCCTCGGTAGCAATCTATTTGTAGCTAGCTGACATTAGCTATCTGTATCTGAGTCGTGCGTAATACCAAAGCGTTTGACAAGGTAGGCCCATATTTAACATATTTCAACTTAAATTTTCGTGTCATGTGTCCTTGATGTTGGAAATGTGTCGCGTGTGCGAGTGCCTCATTCGTCCTGCGAGTTTTATAGCAAGAGAAGCTTGTTTGCAGGGGTAAAGAAACACTCCCTTAAAGGTCGGACCATTGTACTTCACTATTTTAGTTCGTGCATGCAAGTATTAAATAATGTTTGATACGGTATTCATTATGGTATCGCAAACGTATTGTTTTGATACCAGAGATAATTGGGCTGCTAATCAAGTTGCAATCTGAGTGTTGTTTCTGTATGTTGTTGTACTGGTAAAATGGCTGACAGATGCAGGGCTACTTGGCTTGGTATTTAGCACACTACAACCGAACTATGTTGAGTTTCATGGAAAACAAACGATAGTCGGGGATTGGTTGGAGACTACTGTAGTGTGCGTCAATTGGGCCAATGGATAAACTGTGTTTTAGATGCATGTTAGGTTGGCTGTGCAGCTGCTACCCAACACAACACACAACTTCATAATGACAGTATTTCATATTCATGGTTAATTCACAGCTATTGACTGCCAGAACTTGCGAATTGCAAATGTTCTTGTGTCACAATTTTCGTTACAACCAAAGAGATCAAGTTAGTTCAAGTCAGTAGCTACTTGTATCAGAATCAGGCTTTTTGCCAAGTAGGTCACACACACAAGGAATTTGCCATGGTGTTATGGATCACAATTAAACCCAATAACATAAATACAAAGTACACAAGTAATAAAAGGTGATATAAAATTCAGTTTTTCAAAAAGAGCTGTATAGTCTTGAAGTTTACAATATACAAAATATTGTCCAGGGAGAGCAATGTACAGAAATAATAAGTTGAGTTGTATTATAGGCCAACATTTTTCTCTTCTTACTGCTTTTATCTGATCATTTTAGGGAGCGGTTCCAAACCCCCATGAGGAAGCTGAGGAAGAGGGGATGCCGAACTGGAGCTAGTGGACTAGACATGGGCCGGGGAAGAGGGAGGGGTAGGGGCAGGGGTCGGAACTCAGCTGTCCAGCTGCGGCCGCCCTCCCCCTATAGACTGCAGCTGTCTCCATCCAGGGAGACATTAACCTATGCCCAGGCTCAAAAAATGGTTGAGGTGGACCTGGATGGAAGGCTCCACCGGATCAACATCACGGACCCTCTCCCAGTCATCACCGAGGACGAGATGATGGCCCAGGACATGGTCGAGTGCAACAGCAACAAGGAGAACAGCGAGCAGACCCAGGGCAGGGCCCGGCCGGGGAGGAAACCGCCCAATGCCAAGGGGAGGAGAAACGGCAAAACCACATCTCACCAGAGCCGGAGAGCTGGCTCACAGCAGCGCAACCACAGCCAAACCCACTCATCCCACCAGAGTCCCCTGCCCGAGCCCACCTTCCGCGTGCTGGACTCTCTGTGCCCCTCGGACGCGCCGCCTCTCCCAACTGCCTACTACCGCTTCATGGAGAAGTCCGGGGAGGAGCAGGACTGCGAGGCCGAGTACGACATGGACGAAGAGGACCTGGCCTGGCTGGAGATGGTCAACCAGAAGAGGGTGTCGGACGGCCACGCCTCGGTCTCGGCCAACACCTTTGAGCTGCTGATCGACCGGCTGGAGAGGGAGTCCATCCTGGAGTCGCGGAACCAGGCGCTGTCGCAGAGCGCCATCGACGAGGACGCCTTCTGCTGCGTGTGCCTGGACGACGAGTGCCTCAACAGCAACGTCATCCTGTTCTGTGACATCTGCAACCTGGCCGTGCACCAGGAGTGCTACGGCGTGCCCTACATCCCCGAGGGCCAGTGGCTGTGCCGCTGCTGCCTCCAGTCGCCCTCGCGGCCCGTCAACTGCGTTCTCTGTCCCAACCGGGGAGGTGCCTTCAAGCAGACCAGCGACGGACGCTGGGCCCACGTGGTCTGTGCCATATGGATCCCCGAGGTGTGCTTTGCCAACACTGTGTTCCTGGAGCCCGTGGAGGGGGTGAAAAACATCCCCACCGCCCGCTGGAAGCTCACCTGCTACCTGTGCAAGCAGAAGGGCCGGGGCGCCTCCATCCAGTGCCACAAAGCCAACTGCTACCGGGCCTTCCACGTCACCTGTGCGCAGAAGGCAGGCCTGTTCATGAAGATCGACCCGGTGCGGGAGACGGGCGTCAACGGCACGACCTTCTCCGTCAAGAAGACGGCCTTCTGCGAGCACCACTCCCCGGTGGGCTCGCGGCGGGACGGCTCCGGAGATGAGGGGACGGAGGGCAGGTTGGTTGGAGGCAGGGGGACCAGGGGTCAAAGGTCGTACACCCAAAGCCCGCCGGCGCCGGCCAACAAGAAGACGCCCCGGGGGCGGCAGAAGAAGGCCAAGCGGGGCAGCGGAGGGTCGAGTCGGAGGTCGGTGGTGCCTGTGCTCCTGGTGCCTCAGATCCCCTCTCACAGGTCAGGCCTCACTCTGTAACCCTCTGGGTAAATGACAGCATTTACCATCTTTATAGCACTGCAAAGCTACCTAGCCTAAATGTATTATTGTTTCCTGACACCTTAGGGTTTAGTGTTTAAATGCATCAGTACAGTGACTGAGATCATTTCTGCTTGTGATGGATTTGTCAGTGTTATATGAAGGGGTGTCAAATACATACAGTTATCCTATTTAATAAATATACCATGCCATATACCCATGCCAGACAAAATAATTTTGGGTTAAAAACTGACACCTTATGTTGCACCTGAAATGTACACCAAAAGAGCTTATTTATGTGAATGTATTTTCCCCTCTTTTTTCCATTTATTACAATGTCACGTGTCCACAGGCTCAACAAGATTTGCACTGGTGTGGCAGTCCAGAGGAAGAATCAGTTCATGCAGAGGCTTCACAACTATTGGCTACTGAAGCGCCAGTCACGGAACGGCATGCCCCTCATACGGCGCCTCCACTCCCACATGCAGGCTCACAAGACTGCCGAACAGGTATGACCGAGACTGTAGACAAAAGGAGGTGCACCTGGAAATCTTTGCGAGTGTACACAACGTTGCTCGTGACCTTTTGTCAAGTCAACCTGAACGGTGTGTGTGTGGTTTGCTATTTGTCGTGAAGAGAGAGCCAGACGAGAAGCTGTGCGCTGCCAGGGAGGAGCTACGGTACTGGCAGAAACTACGGCAGGACCTGGAAAGGGCCAGACTCCTGGTGGAACTCATTCGCAAGAGGGAGAGGCTAAAGAGAGAACAGGTAATAATAATAATAATAATAATAATAATGTTGTAAAAAAAAAACGTATGAATTATGCATGATGATAATGCTACCAGGTATGAGACATTGTCACCTCGGGCTCATAACAATATACCATATGTCTGCTCAATGGCATGGCATTTCCTCCGCTCCCCTCCCACCGTTTTCAATTTCCTGCAGATGAAAATCCAGCAGGCTGCCCTGGAGCTGAAGTTGACCCCGGCACTGGTGCTCCTGCGCTCCACCCTGGACCAGCTGCAGGAGAAGGACGCCGCTAAAATCTTCTCCCAGCCCGTCAACCTGGCAGAGGTCGGTGGCGACCGGCCAACTACTTTTCCGAAGACTCGGCCACTTCAGATATCCGAGGGCTCCGACAGTTCTTCTGTGACCAACGTTGTTGTTTTTTTTTGTCGTTCTCCCAAGGTCCCGGATTACCACGAGTTCATCACCCAGCCCATGGACCTGTCCACCATGCGCAAGAAACTGGAGGCCCACGCCTACTGCTCCATCGCCGACCTGGAAGGCGACTTCAACCTCATGGTCTCCAACTGCCTGAAGTACAACTCCAAGGACACCATGTTCCACCGCACGGCGCTGCACCTGAGGGAGGTGGGGGGCGCCGTCCTGCGCCACGCCCACCGGCAGGCCCAGAGCATCGGGCTGGACCCCAGCACTGGCATGCACCTGCCCGAGTCGCCCAACAAGCACGGCTTCTACCAGTGCACCTGGGAGGACGGTGAGTGGAGAGACTCGGGGCTCCGCCTGGATCCACGTGCTCCCCCCCGTGTGTCTCCTCTAACCACGCTCTCTTTTCCCCCCCCTTCCCTGTCCAGTGGACTCGGTCCTGGAGCCGGAGAACAGACTCCACCTGTCCCCCGAGGAGCAGATGAAGGCCCTGCTGGAGAAGCTGGACATGGTGACCCCCATGCGCTCCAGCGGGGGGCGGACCAAGCGCATCCGCCTGCTGCGCAGGGAGATCAACGCCATCCGGCACAAGATGAGCCAGCGCAACTCGCAGGCGGTCAACGGGAACGACAACAAAGATGAGGAGGAAGGGGAGAACGGGGAAGAGGAGGGAGACACGGTGAAAGAAGAAAAGGAAGAGGAAGAGGAGGAGGAGGAGGAGGAGGAGGAGGAGAGGACGAAAAAGGACAATTTAGAGAACGGTCCTTTGACGTCCGACTCGGGGGGGAGGAGGAGGAGGAGGAGGAGGAGGAGGAGGAGGAGGAGGAGGCGGCCGAGGCAGGGCTGGAGAAGGCCCCGTGCCCCCAGCCTGAGGCTGCCACCGTCATCTCCCCTCTGGAGAGCCCGCCCACGTCGCCCCTGGTAGGCGTCGGCCGGCGTACGTCCGTGCTGTTCAAGAAAGCCAAGAACGGCGCGAGGCCGGCGAAAAACAAGGCGCTGGCGCAGGCGAACGGAGAGAGCTCGGGGGATAAAGCCAACGGTTTGGACAGCGCCACCGTCGTCGTCCCACCCCCACCCAGCATGGCCAGCCTGTCCACGCCACCACCCACCCCCACACCCTCCTCTCCGTCCTCCCACCAGCTGAGGTCCAGAGGGCCCAGCTCGGACAGCGAAGCAGACAAACCGCCCGCACTGCCCAAGGAGGAGGAGAGGAACGGTAGGAGACAGATCGTCGGAGAGGTTCTCAGTCCTATTGTGTGACTCCCTGTCCGCTTATTTAATACGTTTCTCATTTTACCAGGCCTGACGAACGGGCTCGGCAAACACAAAGAGAGCTCCTCAGATGAGCGGGACGAAGAAAACCAGAAGTGAGTATTCCAGTGTGTTCTTGTTGTGCATGTGAAGGAGATGGCTTTATATGGAGTACAGTGAAAGTCTCTGTGTATTGTTTCTTTGTTGTTAGTTGTAGCGCCTCGCCACCCAAGCGCAGTCGGGGTAAACCGGCCCTGGCTCAAGTCCCTGGCATTGAGAACGGAGACCTCACAGGTGTGCATTGATATCCACTCTGATGCATTCCTTACCGTGTACTTTCAATAAATAAAAAACAAGCCTGACATTTCTGTTGTACCGTATATAAATAATTTAACTGGGGGAGTGGAGACCTAAAGCAAGTGCTCAAGTTTATAGTTGAGTTTATACCACCTAGCGAATTTAGAGCGCTGTAACACATTCTGTTCTGGTCGTTTCTGCTGCCTAGGGAGAAACATGCTTTTGCCCTTTGATGGCGAGGCAGAGCTCTCACCTCTGGACCTGGTTTGGGCCAAGTGTCGTGGATACCCGTCATACCCTGCGATGGTAAGCAGGAGTTTAATCCAAGATCCCCATGCTGCATGTGCACGATGAAGTGTGTTTATCATTAATCCCGCAACTGTTTTGGCTACAGAAGAGCAGTGACACAATGCATTCCCACAGATTGTTGACCCGGACATGCCCCAGGAAGGGCTTCTTCACAATGGCATCCCGATCCCCGTGCCCCCGGCGGACGTGCTCAAACTGGGGGAACGGAGACAAGCCGAAACTGGGGAGAAGCACTTCCTGGTGCTCTTCTTTGACACCAAACGAACTTGGTAAGTCGGGGCAAATCGCACCAACGCGTGAATTAATTTTCAAGACTAATTGTTGTGACTTAAAGAATGTGTTGTTTAATAATAAGAATTGTGGGTTACTTTCAGGCAATGGCTGCCCAGGGACAAATTACTGCCAATGGGGATGGATGACACGGTAGACAAACTGCGCCTAATGGAGGGCAAGAAACCGAGTGTCCGTAAGTCGGTCCACACTGCGTATGACCGGGCAATGGTACACATGAACCACGTCAGGGGAAACCTCAACTTCACCCCCTCCAATTTTATATGAAAGGGTTTTTAGTTTCGGAATCGGATGATCCTGCACAGGCTGCCTGGTTAGATGGATCACGCCCTAACCAAATAAGGAAAACTGTTCAACATTTGGACATTTCATCTTTTGATTCATACCCAATATCAGTGTTGGCCTTACTGCAAATATTTGTTAGACATTTTGGGAATTGTTATTCTATACTGGAGAACTTCAAGAAGATTATGAAAATTTTTAGAGATGTATATTGTTGTGATTTGCTTTTTATTGTTTTACACAACCACTGTTGCTATGAATCTGTGTTCATTGGGTTTGTTTTTGGCCAAAGTGAATCCAGAATCAAAGAGAAAGAAAGTGTATATATATATTATATCCGTGAAAAGGGACAGGCTTGATTCAAAACATATTCAGATTGTATTTGTCATTGCAATGTCATTGCTTCTTATACTTATTTTTACACATTGTGAAGCTGTTTTTTGTATTTTGTATGAAATTGAGTGTTTGTTGCAGCTACTGATTGAACAGAGGAAGAGGTTCAGTCGCCACAAAGGAATTGATGCTGTTGTTCTTAGGTCATGGAAGTGGTTATTACCACTCCTTTTTAGAAAAACTTGCAAATATTTGCTATGTCCTATAATAACTTGAAAAGCACAATCGGTCTGTTTGAGATTTGTAGAAGTGATGAGCTCTGAAGCCATGTGTTTGGCAACCACCTAGTATGTATAGATATATAAACTCAGTACGAGTAATTTGCATGTGTAAAGGTATTTGCACATATTTTGTAAATATGTATATGTTTGTTTATATTAGCCTACATTAAGTAATTTAAGGAATGCAAAAATCAAAATATTAGATTTTAATTTATATTGTGTGACAACTGAAAGAGTCTGTTATTTAAAAGTAAATATTAAAAAGATTTATGTAGCTCTTTGTAACAGTGGTAATGCTTATTGAAATGTAAGATCATGTTCCCCTTGCGGTCAGTTGGCACAAACCCTTGTAGTTGTGTAGGCATGAGTGCACTATAGCCTACTAGACTGTTTTCTTTGGTGGCACAGAGGAGTTTTGAGCTAGTCATTTGATTTGTTCAGCAAGATACAGAATCTGTCTGATACAGTATTTTCTCACACAATAATAAACATTGTGCTTAAAGTGGGTGTACTCGCAGGTTTTTAGTATGTGATCTACATCGTTACATCATTCCTTTTTGAGCGGTTCAACGGTGTTTAACACCTGCTAGGTCTGACTTAGTTAAAGGAAGCAAAACTTAACCTCACACTGTAATCAGTTTCACAAATCTGTAAAACAGCTGGTAATTCTGAAAGAAAACACTAAGATTGGACAACATGGGATTTATTTTTAGTACCCATAAACATAAATAAATTCTACAGACGTCAATAATCAGAGAAGACTTGCGTTGATCATACAGTGCACTCCTGGATAACACGAGGGATTGGTTTTCTTCAAACCCAACAAAAGGTCAGCGTCATATTAGGCGCCCTTAGTGCTTTAAGGTGTAAAAGATGAGATGGACCGACAATTATGATGGGACAGGAACAACCCTTGCATGTATCCTGCACCAACTGTATTGCCGTTCACCGGCAAACCAAAAATATTTACCAAACATGACACCATAAACTAACAACACATTCTTCCCTCTTCCAGTTTTAGGGAGGAATCCAGTGAAAACAAATACATCCGCTGACTGGACCAAAGTATATAGCCGAAATAGATTTTCCCACTGTCTTCACGGGAAACCATAGATCTCTCGTGTAAATTAGTCTGTGTGAATGCGTTAAAGCTAAGGGTTGAATTGTACCAATACGTTTGTTGTTGTGAACAGGTCATGATTTGTGCTCCAATATGAAGAAAGAAGTCAGATCTTTTAATTTTTCAATATAACACAATTGATGGTTATATTGACCACAAAAAGACTGACTAGACTGACCGCCACAGTCTCAATTGTGAAAAGGGGTCTGTAACGTCAGTACTTTTTTGTAGTATATTCAATGTTATTTTGTGTTATAGAAAAGCTCCCATTCCTAGTAGCATTAATAAAACAAAATCTAAAAACAACATCTCATTGCCATATAAGTCTATCACAGGTCCATTTAAAAAGGATGTTTCCTTTTATATCCCTGACTGTTGTGGACAGAGCACTGACGTCACGTAACTCTTTTTCCTTTAATTAAACTTTCTATAATACTAGCTCCAAGAAGACAGCTCCTTTTGAAATAGTGTACAACAAAACGCTTTGAGTCCAGTAGTTCAAAGTCTGTAAAGTCCAACGGCTCCACGAGTCCAGCTGGAGCCCTACAACCTCTCACGGCCAGTGTGCAAACTACGGTTGAGGAGGGGGGAGGTGGTACGGACAGAGCCGAGTGAGGCACCCAGGAGAGGCTCTAGAGCAGGGAGAGGAAGCCGTTGTCTGTTGAATCCTGCTGGTCGGAGCCCTTGCCCCCGCGGGAGCTCTTGCTGGGGTTGGGCGTGGTGGAGTACTTGGGGGGGTAGCGGATAAAGAGGCGGTCCTCCTCCTTCTTGATCCACCGCAGCAGCTTGGTGATAGCGCTGATGGCGCAGGCTTTGCTCACCAGGGGGCTGAAGCAGGTGTACAGCTCAAACTTACTCGTGACCTGTTGTGGACAGAGAGAGGGGAGGGGGGGGTAGGGTGTAAATAGATCGGCCACTCAACTCCTATCCTCAGCGTCCGTCAAGAGCTACAGCACCCACTTAAAAGTAGTTCAGGTGATTGTAACAACGTATGAATAAGGGATACAGCGACAGAGGCAGCTGCAACTGCGGTGACAGAGGCGGGCGTTTGTATCCCCCGAAGAAAGTCTCCCTTACCCAGGCCAGCAGCGTTTCCCTCTCGGCCACGTGGTAGATGAGCTTGAGGGGCCTGGAGGAGCTGTGGATGCGGCTGTGCATGAAGCGGTACAGGTCCAGCAGCCTCATCTTCTCCTCCTCACTGCCATAGGGAGCCTCCATCTCTGGGCTGAAAAGGAACGGCAAGAGACAGACACCGGTCAGGTCACACGGACGGACGGCTGGACGGAGTCGGCGTCCACGCGTTTCACGCGAGGCAAACGGGTCGCATGGCATCTCAACGACTTCACGTTTTACAAATGCAAAAAAACAACACAAGTTGTTCCTGGTAGTTATCGTAATCCCCTTCCCAAGAGAACCCTGATTAGATTTAGTAATGCCGAGGCTCCCTGGCAGCCCTCGGACGTCTGTATAATAGGAAACCTAATGCCTCAAATCCAGATGAACGTGCTCTAACAGAAGTCACTTGTCATGGTTTCTCTAGCCACTGATATAATCATGATGGAGTGAACATCTTTCCAGTGCTTTCCGTTCCTCTTTGAGAAACCATGAACAATGTGTGACAAAACCATACATTCGGAAGTAGGCCTAACCGTTGAAGGACAGTTCATATGCTAATGTCGTGCACTTGAACTTGCAAATTTGGCCAAATTGAGATGGAGCTACGCAGATCATTTCTCAATAAGAAATTGAATAGTTGGCGGTGACTTGAACACTAGGCTGTATTTGTACTATCACAAGGGTCATGTGACTCTTAAGAGCACGCTTTTGCAGCTCAAGGGTTGGTTTAAGTCCACAATACACAAAAATGAATGGAATGCAAGGAATGAAGGAACAAGATTAAGACAAATAATGGGCCTCTCTTTTCAGGAGATTGGCAACTCAGCCATTAGTACAGTCACTGTGTTACAATATTGCCGTCATTGGTACAGTTACTTGAAATCATTTTAAGCGCATGCTCTTAAGAAATGTAAACTGTAAGAACAACTTTGATCAGTTGGGCTCTACTCATTGCTCAAAGTTATATTCTCTGACAGTAACATTGACTTTTCTCACAAAACTCTAGGCAAAGGCCTTGTGACTGTGGATCTTTTTATCTTGTTGCCATGACTACTCACTGTGTTATCATTGATTGCGCAAGGAGTTTGTAAACATGAAGGGGATGAAAATATATGAAACTCAGCGAATGTGCTCATACGTGTTTCTGGACAACTGAAAGTATTCATTGGGAATCTTTTTTAATTAAAAGAAAAAGTAAGTGGTTTTATGCAAATCTAAATGCATTAAGAAAGGAGAGCCAAGAAGACAGTAATACAATTTGTATCGTATTTTAAATTCCTGGAGTAGCAGATCATCCCCCAGCCATACCTGCCAGACAGGCCAGCGACACAATAAGATAGTACTGATAAGGGCTATCCAGCCCAATACCTTAATTTAGCTTGTGCTGGACACTGCAAAAAGACCACTTTGGACAACCCCCAGAACAAAAGATAAAAACTGTAGATTTTTACGCTGTGCGTTCATTTTGACAACAACAACAACAAACACGTGGCTGGTACCTGGTGAACTGCGTGAGCTGGCGGTGGTTGTCGGGCACGTCAAAGGGCTTGTACATGAAGTGCCGGAGGTCCGAGACGCCCACCTGACTCACGCTGTACGACTGGGCCTTGGCTATCAGGCTCAGGGAGTGGTGGGCCGCCATGGCCTCCTCGATCCTCCTCTTGCACTCGGCCACGGCGTAGAAGGCCTCCTTGTCCGTGGAGAGGAGCAGCAGGCACACGGTGCACTCCGGGGGGTCCAGGTAGGAGATGTAGGCGTAGAAGTAGCAGTCTGGGTTGAAGAGCGGGAGGCAGATCGGGGTCCAGATCTCGCCGGCCTGGAAGGCCGAGGAGGCGCCGATCAGGTTGAGCAGGAGGTGGACGTCGGCCGGCTCCAGCCGGGCGTCCTCGATGACCGTCTTCTCCTGGACGATGGTGAGCAGCTGGTTCTTGGCGATGAGGATGGAGAATACCAGGTTGGGGGTGATGGCCTTCTGCAGGATCTGACTCAGGGAGTCCCGGAGCGAAGAGGCCAGGGGGAGGCAGTGCACGGCCGCCAGCAGGAAGCTGGGGTCCGTGTCCACCAGGTTGAGGAGGCCGTCCAGGATCTTCTCCGAGCCGGCCAGCAGGCGCCGCAGGTCGTAGTTCTTCTTGTGCTCGAAGATGCGGGCGATGCTGGCCTGGGTGAGCATGCTGATGATCTGGTAGTAGACGTAGAGCAGCTCGCCCCGGAGTTGCTGCTCCGACTGGCCGCTGCTGGACACGCACACCAGCACCAGGGGACCCTTCTGGAGGAACACCACTAGGTGCTGGTCTGTGGACGGAAGCAGAGGTCAATCACACACAAAGAAATATCAGGGTATATGTGTCGGCACGCGGTTTGGGGAAAAAATGTGACACAAAATAAAAACACTGGTTTGTAGCAGCCCAGCATATGTCACTGGGCAGTAACATTGACCTTTAACACGTTGACGGTAGGGCTGTTTGAGAGGCTTACCTGAGTAGACTGAGCGGATCACGTTATCGCTGCTCTGGACGAAGGACACCAGGGCCATCATGACTCCCATGGTGGAGGAGAGGGCCTCCTCGCTGCCGTAGCGGGAGTAGATGGGCTTGCCCGCTTCGCTCAGCACAAACACGTGCTTCCTGTGCTGCCGCCAGCTCTCTGACGTCACGTCCTCCTCACGGTGGGATAGAAAGTGTGGGGCGTCGGGGGTCTCGGCCTCTGACAGAGGAGAGGCGCCCCCTTTCAAACCCACACCTTGCTCCTCTAGTTTGCCCCTCGCCAACACAGTGACCACAAACTCCCCCGAATCGTCCTGACCATTGTCTGTTACTGCCGTCTCGGAGAGACCCTCTTCTGGCTGAACGTCTGAGCTACTGGAACTCTTGAGCTTCTCTGATTTATCAGTCTCTGGCTCTGTGAGTTGGTTGGGTTCAGAGTTTAGTTCCAGACTCTCTCCGTCCCCTGTATCGTCTGACGGCAGTGGCTCCGTGGGCTCCTCTGGGTGGACACTCATAATGTCATCTCCGTCTTGAGGCCCAGCATGAGGAAACATGTGATTACCCAGAAGGGACAGAGAGGTTGCCAACCTATCACCTAACGGGTTTCAAAGACAGAAAGATAGACAGACGATGCAAGATCAGATTAACCTAAATGTAAAGCTTTAGAATATGGCATCCCTGATCTTGTTCATCAACAGTATACAATAAAAATATAGTATGTGAGGAGTAAGGAATTTCATTACTGGTTGAAACGTTGCATTCACTCTGCCTCTCGCAAATCTTCAGTCCCTCCATCTCTCCTTTGTCTTGATTGTCTCTCTCCATTTTACCATTCCAGTCACTTGAAAACAAAAAAACTGATTAAATGACTACATTTGCAGAATTTGTCATTATAAACTTTTTTGCTTGCATTATACAATTTTGCTACAAATTGTTGCAATATGGACAACAAGTATTTGCGTGTACAACTCAAAGCATTAGCCAATTTAAGTTTATTGACGTATAAAACGTTTTCAGGCTAGTTGGGTGACGTCTAAGCGGTCAGCATCTGATAGTTGCTAACGGTAGACTAGAGAATAACGTCATACAACTAACGAGCCATCTAACATTCAGATTAAACCGGATTAACCGGATTAACTGGCAACCCTGCGGTAGTTTACAAAATTAAAAAAACAGGATCATACATTGACTCGAAATATATTTCTCTAAAGTACTCACTATTTCCATTTCAACTAGTTAAGGCAATAGCATGAGTTTGGGTATCTAACTAGCTAGCTACCTATGTAAGCAAACACCACCAGCTGAGCTAGTAGCGTTGGCTATGTCAGCAATCGTAGACAGCAGGTCAGACAAAAATAACAATTGCATGTCGAGATTGTGTCATAATGCCATAAAAAAAGACGATTAGCGCCCAGCGATCTTACGGTTTTTGTATGGTCGAAACGTTGGGAGAACAGACAGCAGAAACTTCTACCGGGCAGTCGGGCACTGTCTGAGTAACAACCAGTATGCTTGGAGCAAACCGTAGACCCGACAGAAAACAAATTTTCCTCTGCAACAGCAGACTTCCGGAATCCCTGATGACAAGTAATTCTAACCAATAAGATTAGATTTACAGCAGGAAAGCCCACCCCGATCTAAAATTGCCTTCCAGTCTCCAGATCAAAATTAACCAACCTTTTTGTCACCCATCTGAATCTGATACAGTTTGTAATCGATGGTTTGTAATCGTACAGCTTCAATTATTCAAATAAAATATTGCAAGTTAGGCGGCCAGGAATATTTTAGCTTAATTTATGCTTGAACGCTGCGGAAATCACCTGAACTCATTCACAAAAACAACCTGATTCATTGAAACCATAAAGAAAAAATGTCAGTCTTTAAATATTGTATTTTGTATAGTTTACTTTGAATTTTCTCTCTCTATGTGCTTTTTGTACAGCTGCTACTAAAGTATGATAATTTTTTTGTTTCGCGTATTTTTCATCACCTAAAAAAACAAACAGATATTTGACGAATGCGCTGAAACCAATCGTCAAACTGTAACCGTCAGCACTAAACAGTAATTGGGTTTGTCTGTTTTGTGTAACACTGTGTCCCGAGTGAGGGGGTTTTCAATACTATCCAACAGCAGTCAAGTGAAGGCTATTCATCTAAGAGTAGCCGTTTGACAAAACGTGCGCATTAAAACATACAGCACTGACAGACGAACGGGAAAGCTTGCGCTAGCAATTACAACCTTACGATCTGCTGTAGGATATGTGTTCTGAAAGATTAATTCTGTTGTTTATGTGTTATTTAGCTGGCTAGCTATTGGATATAATGGAAGAGCCATGGGATTTTGAATTTTTGTCCCGTATTGTTGACAGTTTCGTGTCTTTTCTCTCTGAATTTGTTGATGATTGGCTTGCAAACGATATGCGAGTATCAATATTCAAAATATTATTCAGCTGGTTGATACTAAGTCTCATTGCAATTCATTTTGCTTGGAAAGTCTACGGGAATACAGTGAACGATATGTATTACCGACAAGGTGAGAGTATACTGTGCTGTTTGAGTTGGTTGGTGATTGCTAGGGTGTTTTATCTAAAGTCTCTTTACAGCGGTCGAGTCGGCTTCGGAAACAATCTAATTTGTGCCTTGCGCTTGCGTCTAGGAACAGGTGGACAGAATGGAGGCACACCTGATACAGCACCTCACCTAAGCGGATGGTAGGTGTCTGAGCATCCATGTCACTTCCATCAGGTACCCTTACTAGTTTACGAGCTAATGTAATGCTAGTGTCGTTGACTAAATCATCGAAATAATAAGCTGACAACGATTCAATCACAAATAATTTGGACACTTATTTAAGTCTCGTTGTTCTGAATTTTTTGTATTAAATGGCCTTGTTTAGAACTTGATGGATATCTCTTTCGGAGGAACCTATACAGCTATCAATAGATGATCAGGCTGATTTGTTTCATAACGTTAATATTTGTTTTATTTTTCAGGGAAACTTCTGTTGGAGACGCTCTCAAGACACATAGAGAATAAGTCAAGACTTTGGCCTGTTGGACAATGAATACTGGCCTATATAAATGGAAATGTGCCTTCAAGCTAGCTGAAGTGTGTTGATGATGCACTCTTTTACGTCACCAAGAAAATACCTATATTCCTCTTGGTGTTGTGAAAATACAGCCGCCACATCAATTTCCATTATGCTTTTTATGCGTTCTTTATGAACAATTATATACCAAATCCATGTTTTTGTAATTTAATAGCCCCATTAAGTTATGCTTAATTTGTTCATTCTTTGGTGGGGAATGGAGTGGCTCTCAGTCAAGTACCTCTTGATCTCTTGGACAATGCCGTATGGTGCAGTTGTATCATGGATAGAGCAGAAATTGTCTTGGCAATCCTTGACAATTCAGTTATGGGTGTAGCTGGCCTCCTGGTTGAGGTTGGTGTAACAGAATGCCCCCAATGTTCTGTCTAGACAGCATCACAAGTTATCAACAACTATGCCCTTGAATTTTGTAAGAGTGGTTCCAGCAACCAACATGTTCAGTGTAGAAGGAGATGCTAAATAATGACAAGGTGTATTTTCATTCTCTTGTCAATGGTGACCAGAAATGCACATGCCTGTGAAGAAGGCAACATCATTTAAATAGATCAGCTTCGCTCTTCCACTAACTATAGCGTGTCAAAGTTAGCTGATGTGATTTCCCTGTAAGCTAGAGTATATGCCACCCACTATGCTCTCAATACAGGTTTGCAGGGTTAGTGATGAATGCATTCGCCCTTTCTTATTTTCCTATGACTGACTTAGGGAACGGCTTAGCTAAAATGTATAAACAGAAGTATGATTACACATTAACTTATGATCTTGTGCATACGATTCATATTAAATGTTCATTATGACTACAGTTTGTTTGACTAACTTTTGTTTATTAGTATGGTGGCAATAAGTGTATACTACCATTGCTATATGTTTAATTAAAAAAAAACTACAGAGAGTGGCCCGAATTGGCATGAGAAGCTTTATTTAGCTTTATTTTTATACATTTGCTTAAATGGCTGTGTTCTTTCTTGGCGTATACCTTCATTTAAAACCAGACATGGTGCCAGGGATTGGTGGAATAAGCAGCATGTGTACATCCATTACATTGGTCCCAGTGAGGCCCGGCAATAGCAGACGCCTCCCTCCAGAGAGACGTGAAAAGAATGTGAAGGAATCATTGTTGGCCAAGAAGCCTTTAGTGTCCAGCCCCTGTGCTTGTGCCTCTTCCCCCAGAGCGGCGTCAGTGATGGCCCCTGCTGCTGCTGTTGGCCCATCCTGACCATCAGTCCCTCCACTGAGGAACACAGCGCCTGTGGATGGGAGCTCCAGGCCTACTCGCAGGGCCAACTCCTGGTTGCGTCCCCCACTCCCCTGGCCTGTCAACTGCACTGTGGGCTCTCCCCCAGCCAAAAGGCAGGTGGCGACCAAGCCTTCAGCACGGCCTTCATCCAGCTCCTGCATGACACGGCGGAGGTCACAGGTCTCTACACCGACCTTGGGCCCTAGCCTCAACAAACGTTCCGCAATGTCGGAGGGGGACTTGTCGCGGGAGCAGGCAAAGCGAGCGAGTAAGCCGTAAAGTTGGGCGACAGACGTCACGTCGCCGCACACCCCTGGCGACAACACTATGGGACGGAGGCCTAGCTCCCGCGCACGGCGAGCTGCACACTCCAGTGCAATGCCATTGGAGCCAATCACAGCATTGACTACTCGGCCTGCCTCCCCTGGGGGCCTTTCAGATCCTTCCCACCGGGGACCTGCTCTTCCGAGGACCTCCTTCACCGACTTTGGAAGGGAGGCACTCATGGAATAACGCTCCAGAATCAGCATCACCTCCTTGGGCCATACCTCAGTCCACACTGTGGGGCCGCTGGCTATCAGATCCAGTGGGTCTCCAATCACATCTGACAGAACCAGTGCAACCACCTAGGCATTGGAGATTTTTGTTTACACCATTTCTGGAGGTTACTGGATTAACGTAGTTGTGAAAGAGTTGTTAGGGTTGTGTTTTTAGGTTGTAGATATACCTGGGCTGGGTGAGCATAATGCGCCAGCCCACCGCCTTTTAACAGAGACAAGGCCCGTCGCACTGAGTTGAGCTCCTGAATGGTGGCACCAGCGCCTGCCAGCCTGCGTGTCACATCCTGTTTTTCTTGGAGGGATATTGGGGGGATCGGTGCGGGTAAGAGTGCAGATCCTCCTCCTACACACAAATGCATTTGCTATGACACTTGACTTGCCTCCCGCTTAGAAGAACCATAAAATTAAAAAGATTTTAACTGCTAGTCGAGAAGGTTTCACCTGTTAAAACCCGTGTGAGAGAACAATACTGTGGTCGTACAGTGTACCTGAGATGAGTACAAGCAGCAGGTCATTCTCTGTCAGTGCACTGGCCAGTTGTTTGATGCACTCAGCAGCTTTCTGGGCATCAGCATCAGGCAGGTTGTGCTTGGCACCTTCCATCACTGTAATACGACTACCATCCTTCAACAACATCTGCCTGGGAAGGGAAATCATAAAGTTAAAATATTGCATGTCTGTTAACAGTTTGACATTCCCACGTGGTTCGTTTCATTGTGGCTTACCCTTTCCCATGATGCCGCAGTGTCTCCTGGATACCGTTTGGGACACTGATCACTCCCTGCACCAAATGGTCGCCTATGATACTCTCGGCCTCAGCAGCCATACCCAGAACGGCTTTGCCAAAGCCCACCAAGTGTAGATTATTTTTAAGGGTGAAACTACGGCCACTGACAAGGAGGCAGTCCCCTTGACGTTCTACACTCCGCCGAACCACAATGTCTGGTTGCACCCCCTTGACTGCAGCCGCAAATACCCCCCGTGCACAGGAGTCCAGTGACATTCTGCTAGACATGAGTCGCCTTACCCCCACAAGGGCCAGAAGAGACAATGGTCGATACAGGGATAAAAGGTCCGCCATGTGCAGATCAAGCAGGCAGGTGAGACCTGAGAGAAAATAGAAAAAGGCCTTAAAATTGTGGGTTGTATGCTTTAGCGATTGTGTAATCTGTTTACTACATTACACTGGTCAGCAAAACTTGTCTTATTTTAGCCTGTTGTTCAATATAAGTTATACTCTGAGTTAAGACTAATGTGGTTGCCTACCTGAGCAAATGATAAAGAAACCTGTGGGTAGCGTTTTGTTTTTTAGAGACGTGTGCTCAAGAGTCACACTGCAAAAAGACAGTGGCAAAACATGAACAGAGCCCAACTGTAGTTAGATGTGTACCCTCTGTGTAATAATTGACTGCGCTTGACCATAGGGCAGAAATGATGCACTGCTTGCCTAGACTAAATGTTTAGGTGTTGGAATGATAAAGGGGAGTGACAACCAGTAAAGTAAAGCTCAGTTACTTTATACGATTTATAACGATGGTATTTTGAGTACTACCACTAAAGCACCCTGTAACCGAGTTGATGTTGATTTCTTAGCTGACTTACAGACGTGTTTTTCTACCTACCTGCCACCCACTTCCATGGCTCCCAAGTTCAGGAGCACCAGACCAAGCTTGCACAACGTTATTGAGTAGAAACTCTTGAGAATTAGAGGAATCTGCCCAACTGCCCTGCTTTAACTCGAGACAGAAGACGACTCCACCCAAGCACAGATTAGTGTTATTCTAAGTAAATGTTTTCAAAAATGTTTATTCGGAATTGTACTCATGTAGAGTATCGCGACAACTCACTGACATATCGCGTGATGTGTCTGACGAATTATTGAGGGCTGCTTGGCTGCATGCGTCTAGGCCGAGTTTTCTGAACATGCGCGTTACAAACGTTTTGAAGGCGGTGCTTTTATGTGACTTGGATTAGTAACGCAGGCGGGCTTTCTTTACAGTTTTTGAAATGTGCTTTTGAAAAATTAACCACTTTTCGTGCAGCGTGCATGTATATGAGACATTGCATTTAATTCTATATATTAGAATTACAGTGTAATACCGAGGGTCTGTGCCCCCCTCAAGAAGAGAGGCCACCATGAAGCTAACGGACAATGTGCTACGAAGCTTTAGGGTTGCGAAGGTTTTCCGGGAAAATTCCGACAAAATCAACTGTTTTGATTTCAGCTCAAACGGCGAAACAGTTATTTCCAGTAGTGATGATGACTCACTGGTCTTATACGACTGCCAGGAGGGAAAGTGAGACTAACATCTTATTTATTTCACGTAATAATAGTTTGCTCTTGAGGCCTACTTCCTTGCTGAGTCCTCGGGCTAGCGTCAAGCTTCACCCCGCAGATGTGATTATTGGTAGAGGATGGAACATGACTATAACAGTGGGAAAATATTTTTTGTGGGAGAAATGGCATATTGATCAAGTCATTCTATGTAGTTTTCAGTACTTAAGCACGAGCTTTAGCACACATTAATTTGTGCATAATTGCTACCAACGTTAGGGGGTCAATGGTCTCACACATATTTGTAACGTTACTCATACCATCTACTATAATTTAGACTTGGCCATCTAACCTAATTGTATGTACTGATGTCACCTAACAAATCTAACATTATGTAAACACTTTAATAACATTTGTGACACGAAATAAAGTAAATCGTTTCGACCCTCAGTCTCGTTGTGGAAACATGTTGAAATGACAGAATCCTTTTGAGATTTGAGATAATTGCTAATTTTCTGTTTGTTTCCTATTATACCATGCACATTTGTGCTAGGATTGATGTACATGCACAATTGATACATTCTAACCATTTTCTTTTACTTTCTTTACTTCATTTGCTCCCTGTCCTTTCTTACTTCAGACCAAAGCGAACCCTCTACAGTAAAAAGTATGGAGTGGATCTAATCAGATACACGCATGCAGCCAACACAGTGGTCTACAGCTCCAACAAAATAGACGGTATGTTATACGTCTGTAAATCTGGTTTCCACTGCAAAATGACAACCTATACTGAATGCTTGTACTATCTCCTAAAACTGCTGTTTCATGTACGCAATCAGTGTGCTTCCAATACGCTGTTCAAGGGCCATACACAGGTTGTTCCAAGCTGACCTCCGGCCTGGAGGACTTCTGCTGCCATTGTGCTCCCCCTGGTCTGAGGTAGTTGTTTGTACAGTTTGAGGGTTTGTGATTATGCCCGATACAGGAGCTAACTGTACAAGCCACTGCCTTGCCCAGGGTTGAGTGTGCTCTTCTGGCTTGCTCGTCCTGGTCACACTCAAGATCTACAACTCTGCCTGATGCACTCATTGATGAATTTATTATGAAGTGTCTGATTTTGAGGATTCAACACTTTATTATTATTGTTTTTTAAACTGATCCCACCTTCATGTAATCCCATTTGCTGCAGATACCATCCGGTACCTCTCCCTTCACGACAACAAGTACATCCGCTACTTCCCAGGACACAACAAAAGGTAAGACGGGGAAGACACTCAATACCGAATGGAACATAAGTTAAGAGTGTGTTTTCATCCATAGAGGTTTGTTTACGTTGTAATGTGTTGATTTCGTTTCCCCCAGAGTGACATCTCTCTCCATGTCTCCTGTGGACGACACGTTTATCTCTGGCTCGCTAGACAAAACAATTAGACTCTGGGACCTGCGTTCTCCCAACTGCCAGGTAGGTTTCCCCTCACCTCCCTTTACTCACGTTGATCATGTTTATGACCAGCGTCGAGGTCTTAACCTCTGTCTGTCCGTGTTGTAGGGTCTGATGCACCTACAAGGGAAACCGGTGTGTTCTTTTGATCCTGAGGGTCTCATCTTTGCGGCGGGGGTTAATTCAGAGATGGTCAAACTATACGACCTCCGGTCGTTTGACAAGGTAAAAGAAACCTGTATAGTTAATCTCTATGTTAGAGTGAGAGAGGAAGGACAGTAGCCTGTAAGAGAGTGGTTTCTCTTTTCAGGGGTCAACTTGTCTTCTTGTTCTGCTATGCAGGGTCCCTTTGCCACCTTCAAGCTTCAGTACGACCGCACGTGCGAGTGGACAGGACTCAAGTTCAGCAACGACGGCAAACTCATTCTGATCTCCACCAACGGTGGAGCCCTCCGCCTCCTGGATGCCTTCAAGGGTGCTGTGCTGCATTCCTTTGGGGTAAGAGGTCCTCGCTTTCCCAGAGACACTCGGGGTCATGACGCTGTGCACCAAACATGTACATATTAGAATGTGCAGGGGTATATGTAAAGCAAAACACGTGCATATTTTTTAACCCACGGCAAGCCAGATGTTGAAACCTAAGACGGGAACCAAGGAGGGGTGAATTGCTCATGAGTTTTCTTACCTCCGTTCGGCAGGGCTACAACAACAGCAAAGCCGTGACTCTGGAGGCCTCGTTTACCCCGGATTCACAGTTCATCATGATTGGTGAGTTCAATGTTGAACACTCTGTCACGGCGAGCATGTGGGAAAGTTAGTCAGATCCGATGTTGAGACATGCGTTCAATGCGTATTTGCGCGATTTCCCCCAGGCTCTGAAGACGGGAAGATCCACGTGTGGAACGCAGAGAGCGGGATGAAGGTGGCTTTACTGGACGGGAAGCACACAGGCCCCGTCACCTGCCTGCAGTTCAACCCCAAATTCATGACCTTTGCAAGTGCCTGCTCAAACATGGTGAGACAGTACACCCATTTGATGAATGGACTGTTTGTTGTACCTAGACCTTACCACATGAATGTTCCCCCACAGGCATTCTGGCTCCCGACAATTGATGATTGAAGAGGTCGGAAACTCAGGACAGGCCACTAAAGGCACAGGGAGGCCCCTCCGGGGACCAGTAGGGGTCAGCACCTCCAACTCGTGATTGTCTGGAGTGTGCTCCAATAATCAAGGTTTATTGTAAATAAGTGAAGTTCAGAAACACATTGAGTGAATTTGGGCTTTTTATACCTGTATGTACCAATAAATATGTTTTTGTTTTCTAGATTGTACATTTTCTTATTTGTACTTTGTGTCCTATACACAGTTATAGATCTTTGATGGAGAGGCAGTCTCACTTGGTTGCTCTGTCTTGTATGTAGAAAAAAGAATGGTTAAATATTTATTGTTTTGCTTACGCTTGGCACACAAGTCACATCCTTGGTCCACTATGCGTTTTCCCAGGAGGTATAAATCAATCTGGAATGCCTGTACATAATTATTTGAAAATAACCTGTTTAACATTTTTTTTGTACATGTGTATCATTTTTGTTAACGTTCCGCCTGGTATACATTAAATAACTTTACAACTGTTAATACAAAGTTATCACATAGGTGTACATTTCTATAAGAAATAAGACATTCTTACTGTATAAAAAATGTAGATAAATCAAACACATCCAACAATTTGGTATGGAAACCTTTCTAATTACTGCCTTTTTATATGAATGGAGAATTACAAACTTAATATGGTAGAAAACGAATAGACACGATATCACCATATATGATCATCGTCTTGCAAGGCAACGTGAAGACTATATTTTTGGCCATATTACATAACCAGTTTCACAAAACAATTAGGAATAGTTTCATTATATTACACTGGTGTGGGTTATCAGAGGCCGAGGAGATTAGGTGAGGGGTTGATGTGATTGTAGGGCCTTCATTATAGTTCCTATGTTCAACAGGTTGTGGGGGTGGGGAGGCCAACAACAGACGTGGGCCAGTCAGTGGCAGCTAAATTTGGGCAAGAGGGGATCAGGTTCTCTTTCTCAGCGCATATGATCCTACCAAAGTGACTCGAGCTCTGTCCCCTCTCATACAGTCCCACTCTGTCAAAGAGACCACACTCAGCGATTCTTTCTCCCGCTCTGATCAGTGGCTCTTTCCATATTTTTTCTGGTCATTGCTTTTATTGGCTTGTGCCACCGTGGTTCTTTTTCACTTGGCTGAATCTCTTTTTCCCTGCTGTTGGACCTCGCTGCCCTCCAGGACTTCTCTCCCCCTGAGCCTCTAAATCCCGTGGTAGAGCACGCACGGCTGGTGGGACAGACAGGTTGCTGACCCGCCATGTTCCTTGTACTAGTGGTGACGCCGGAACTGAGAGAGTTCTTGGCCAGGGCAAGGGGTGGAGCTGTGCGCCTCATCCAGGTGCTGATCCAGAACGGTGAGTGAACCAGGCTCAGGACATGTCGATGTCCCGTGGGTTAGTCAGGCTAGGGGTGGGTGGTCTTGTACCATATTCATCTTCGTTTTGACTTCGCCTACATATATAATTGGGTATTGGTAAAATGTATAACAGTGTTGGTAGAAACCTGTTGAGGGCTCCATGTTCAACATGTCCTTAGTAGATTGTGTGTGCGATGCCGGTCACGTCTCTATGTGTTGTCTCAGATTGTTTCACAATCATGTTGGGTAACTGTTCTGAATAGAACTCGGGTGACGTATCTACATCTTTGCTTTTCATGCTCAACATTCTAGCTGTTGGCAGGAGGTGGAAACATAACTGTTTGCCCAACATCCTGCCCATTGGCACTTAGTCAGGCCCTCACATGTTTCCAATACTCATTTACCTCTAAAGGTAAGGACTATGTGGGAGGTTCAAGAGAGAACTAAGTTGGTAAAACTTGGTTGTGACCGTGTGACAATTGAAGCTGCTGGCAAAATCCCTACCAAAGGAACGCTAACAAGACATGATGTGACATCCGTTCATACACCACATAACATTCTTTCCTACACGCAATAGACTACATGATTTAGACTAGGGCTAGACACTAGTCCTAAGGGCTGGACAGCTGTGGTTCAGTTGTGTAAAGAACAGGCACTCAGTAGGCCATGGGCAAGAGCAGGCATCTGTTGAAGCAAAAAAAAAAGAAAAAGCAATGAGGCAACAAGCGGGTTTCTACTAGGACCAGCCTTATGCTTGGTAAACTAGAAAGGTCATCATGAGATGCATATATTCTCTTTTGGGTAACTTCTCTCATCTGACAGACATCCGGTCTGGACAGGTTGTTATTTAGGTTGTTCTTTTTGCTAGTGATCCGACACGATCAGCCTAGACTTGACTCGGGCTGTCCATGATGGTTGAGGGCTGTATCTAGGTGGTTTTTAGGCCCAGCAGCACACTATTGGTCCCTTTGGTGCTTGTGACACCGTAAAACACTGTCTGGTCAGACTCACTTCCTGTGGGTCGGGCTTTTTTGGGTCCGGCGCTAGGCTATTTGGGGCCCCCGGCTGGTCGGGGGAGCATCCTCCTCCGACGTGGTTGTGTCCCGCTGTCAAGCGTTATTTCCAATGTTGAAAGAGACACATGATAACTATTTCATCACCGCTCAGGGATTTGCTGGCCTGGTGCCCACCTTGTTTTTCTGTCACACCCTTGGGTGCTGATGTTTCCCTGGTAACAGCTTGTTCTGATGATAGAGAGCTTACGACGTTCTAGCCGGAGGGGAGAACACCATCTTCCGAGGGTGTGTACCAACAGTGTGTTATTCATATCTTTACATATCTATGCTGTTTTCAGCCTATGTGTTTTGAACTGTCCTTGTGTTTGTGTACAGATAAGTTCAGAGGAAGGGGGTGAGGGTGATAGATAATGGTGGATGGAAAGTATGTGTCGGTGCAGAAAGCTGGTATGTGTTGGTGCTCAGAATAGCAACGACTCTGATAGATTGTCAGGAAATCCCCACCACCCCCCACAAAGACATTGGCCTTCTAGTTTCTGGGTTTGAGCGTGTTGCCCAATGCAGGTTCATTAGTTAGTGTTTTGGTACGGTTCAAAATGCCCTTACTACGAATGTGTGTGTCGTGAATACGTCTATGTACACTGTCCTACTCATATCTGCGTTTCCATGAGTCCCATGCATGGCAGGCTCTGGGACTCAGGAGGATGACCCATATACAGACATCAATACTGCTGTGGGGTAAGTTGATGGTCATGCAGGACAGGACTGTCAATGATTGATGAGACGTTTTGAACTTGCCAGCCTAGAATCAGGATGATCGATCGACAAAGGGACCTGATGAATTTTTAATTGAGATGTCGAGACGCTAAGCCAAGCGTTGACATCGAGCACACGAGAGAAAGTGAAAGACGAGCCACAGAAAAGAGTGTGTGAGTGCCTGTGAGTGTGTGTGTGTGTGTGTGTGTGTGTGTGTATGTGTGAGTAGTGAAACGCGGCAATGACAGACGCAATGACGTAATTCAAAGAAATAAGTGGAAGGATTTGGACCACACTAATTTGTGTGTGTGTGTGAATTCATTTGAAAGAAATAGGTCAAGCTTGTATTCCCCATCTCCCATCAAGCAGGATCAACGGCCATATACGTTGCGCATTAAAGAGCTTAGGCGAGGCAATCCGGCATATGAGCCGAGGTATGTGATGAGCGCTGCTCTGCTTTTCAGAGCAGCTGGTGCTGGGGGCGTACCGAGAGCCGCAGCAGAGCTGGGACCTGGACTACGACCACTTCCTCCTGCCTGTGCTGGACGAGCAGGAGCCCTGCTACGTCCTCTACCGCCTCGACTCCCAGAATGAGCTCGGCTACGAGTGGATCTTCATCTCCTGGTCCCCGGACCAGTCCCCGGTAGGAGGGAACGGCATTACTCACCGTGTTTACCAGTCATAGCCACTAGCGCCCACCGCCACGTTTTCAATGAGCCGTTCTGTTTATTGCAGGTAAGACAGAAGATGCTGTACGCGGCCACGCGGGCCACGGTGAAGAAAGAGTTCGGCGGCGGGCACGTGAAGGACGAGATCTTTGGCAACGCCGAGGTCAGAGACGCCACGGTCAACAGTGACACACGAGTTGTCAAAATAGCCTTGTGTTCGAGGCAAACCATTGTATTGGTCATGGTTTCCATTGCCCAGTGCTGTGAGCTTTTCCTGGTGTGCTGTGGTTGTTTATCGTACTCCCCCCCCCCCCCCCCCTTGTTAACCGATTTATGTCTTGCCACCAGGAGGACATCTGCCTGCAGGGCTACCAGCGCCATGTGTCCTCCTGCTCGGGCCCTGCGCCGCTCACGGCGGCCGAACAGGAGCTGCAGCGGATCCGAATCACAGAGGTCAGGGCTCCACCGTCAAAGACGTCCCCCCACATGTAGCTTTGGGCAGGAAACGGGTGTTTACCATATGTGTCAGCGTTGCAGTTTCTGCTTAATAACTCTTCTTGTTATTGCTGCTTTTCCAGGGCAGGGTTAAGCAGGTGAGTTTCAACTGCATGCTTGTGATTGGTTGTGTGTGTGCTTGTGTGCTTCTATTTACACATTTACACAGATATTTTCTTTCCGTTCAGGGTGACTTTAGGCAGTCCTAAGATAAAATTAGTCCAGCATTGGACATGGTCCGGCCTGCAAGCATCGTTTTTATGTTCTATAATTTTTTTCGTCACAGTGTCATCTTTGTTAATGTTTTGTCAATTTGTTAATTTGCTCAGGAAAGCGTTGCGATGCTCAGGCATTGTCGCAGCGTATTGTCATTATCGTTGTTTTCTTCGTATTTGAGTGTGCAGTAATGGTGTGTGAGCGAAAGGGGGGGGGGGGGGGGCCCTATTAGCTTACAATAGCTTTAAAACGTAAATGCATTCGCCTCCACCGTTGAACCTTTCAGAACAAAAACCCACTGACCCACTCCTTGTGTTTATATTTGTGCTGCCCCCTTCAGGTGAAGACAGAGATAAGTGTGGAGAGTAAGCACCAGACTATGCAGGGCCTTGCCTTCCCTCTTCAAACAACAGCCAAGCGAGCTCTACAGCAACTTTCCCAGAAAAGTGTTAATTATATCCAACTGGTAAGCCTAGGGCTTTCTTCAGCATTCACACTAGAACTGGGGGGAACTATGAATAACGGCAATACAAATTAGAGTGGTTATCTTTGGGCTTTTTATTTCACAGAGGCTGGATACAGAGAAAGAGACAATTGAGTTGGTCCACTCCAATCCCACGGAGACTTGTGATCTGCCTCGCAGGGTTCCAACAGACACGCCGCGATACCACTTCTTTCTCTACAAGCACTCACATGAAGGAGACTACCAGGAATCTGTAGGTCAGTCTCCCTGTCTTTGTCTGGACCAAGACTAGAGAATGGCTGGATCCGAAGTGTGTTCTAAAAATGAAACTAGGTATGCTTCAACATGGCCTGTAGTGAGAGGAACACTTTGGGGAGCTTTTCTTTTTCTTATTTTTTGTCCCTTTAATTTCTTATTTTTGGTAATCTCCGCCTCCCCTGAGAGTAATAGACCAACTTTAATACAAAAAGCTCTGAACAGTTCATAATTGCCATCTTCTTCTCCTCTGTCCTTTAGTGTTCATTTACTCCATGCCAGGGTACAGCTGTAGCATCAAGGAGCGCATGCTGTACTCCAGCTGCAAAAGTCGACTGCTGGAGGAAGTGGAGAAAGACTACCACTTGGAGGTCGCCAAAAAGGTAAACCGGTGATGACATTGTCCTTTTGGCCAGTGGGCTGATCTTATTCTAAGTCCATTTGTGTCATCCCTGTGTGCAGTTGGAGATAGACAATGGAGAGGAGCTGACAGAGGAGTTCTTGTACGACGAGGTCCACCCTAAGCAGCACGCCTTCAAGCAGGCCTTCGCTAAGCCCCGGGGCCCGGCGGGAAAGAGGGGTAGCAAGCGTCTTATCAGGGGAGCCGGCCAAGGCAAACAGGAGAGCTAGAGAATGATAAAGCCTTTTTTGTTCTGTTTATATAGCCTTTCTTCACTGGCTTCCTCCTTTGATGTAATTTCTATATCGACCACCCTTCGCTTATGTTTTAGTGTTTTAGACATCGACAAATGTATTTCGCCATAAAGAAAGACAAGACAAATGTAGGTCACATGTCTAGACAAACCAAAATAGAGATAGATAAAACATATCGGACTGACAGATGGTTCAAAGGCTGATTGTCTGAATTATCTGCTTTGGCACAGATAGTCTGAAACAAATAATTTCATAAACATACAAATGCACCAAAAGTCTCAAAGGCCCCAACGATTGCCCTGTTAATGTGAAATGAATCTATGCTTGTTCAAATCCCTTGAATTTCTGTAATTCTTGTTTACATTGTAGAGTATTAATTCTACTCTACGGTGAAGATCCTCAGTTGATTGTAAGTTTTGTAAACATGTTTATAAAAACAAGTGATATGACTGGTATTCAAAATAAAATCTTGTTTTTACTCTGTTTTACATACACAGTCTATACATAATAGTATAAGTATAAAGTAATTCAAAGAGGTACCCATCTGACATGCACTAGTACCATTAGCTCTAGTACAAGGGAAGCCTACTGTTAAGGACAAACTCTATGTACATACGTATATGCACCATATGCATTTTCGGTTTATCCAGCCAATAAACTGAAAGATAATAAAACAACATAGAACTGACAAAACTTCTCAAATGACCAAACAACCTTTCATATCATGTGCAGCAGCAGGGCTATGAACCAAAAGACCTTGTGAAAGAGAAAGAAAAAGAAAAGAACAAACACAGAAAAGTCCAAAAGCAAAGCGAACTGAGTGACCCCAAAAAGGAGATAGGCAGTGGGCCGGTGTACTTCTGGTCTGAAACAGGCCTTTGGAGTCAGCAGATGGCCACACTAAACAGATTATCCTGGGCAGTGAAAAGCTCCATTAATGCACAGATTTAACAAAAACTACATTGCTGACAGCTAGCTATGTATTCTCAGACACCGATATTTCACCTCAGCTTATAAAACAAATGTGTAGTAATTCCAATGACAAAGCCATTGTTGGAAACTATAGTGGAGTGTGTGTAAAACTTGACATACTTATTTTAGTATTTTCATGCTAACATGTAATTTGTATTGCATTGCATAAATGTGTGTGTGTGTGTGTGTAAATTCCAGATGTAACGGCAGTAGAAAAATGTGACCTGGAAATGTTCCCCAACCCTAGATTACCTTGCATAACTGCTTTTTTTGGGCTATAATTCTACAGGTTTTACTTTGAGAAAAGCATCTCTATGCAATATGATCTTTAAGTAGGTATCACACTTCAATACTCATTTATAGTCAATTCCTTTTCTGACCATTATGAAGAAAAGTATGAACTACAAAATGTGCAGAAACATCACCATATTTAACATTTTGCACAAAATGTACTTAACCCTTTGTAAAAGGAAGTGAAAATAAATCTTGAATATTATTAGAATATAAAAGTGGGAAGAAATCGAATGGAGAACGTTTTAGCGCAGATGTCAGCATTTTTATGATATATACTTTTAGTAAGTATTACTTACAAAGGATTTATTTTTCTGACTAACTAAACGTCCATTCTTTATTTTGTTTCACCCAGATAACTATTTAGATATTTAGCAAACAAAAAAATTTAGTGTCATACTTGCAACAGTGGCAGTGTACTGTTGTAAATAAATTATGTAAAAGTGGTGTATGAAAAGTTAGGCTATTACCATCAATTAGTAGCCAGGTAGGTAAACACATTACGGTGAGAACTGCAAATTGACCCTTCTGAGATAAGTTCAAGCAATTCCAGTAGCCTCAGGAAAATCTGAATTACTGGAAATAGGCTGTAAGCATTCCTATTATCTTAATGATGAGACTTCTAATTCTTAGAATAATGGCTAGGCCAAAGCAGCCCAGTGGGCGGGGATAAACTCACAATCATTCTTGGAACGTGGATCAGGGGAAGGCACTGTGTTTCCTGGGAAAGCCGCACCAGTGAAGGCCGGGGCAGAGGGATAAAGGACCTAAACACGGTGCTCTATAATTTACCGCGTTGTTGTATTAGAATATCTAGCCTATATACACAAGTTTGAGAAATAAATTAGGTTTAAGCCAACTGTAACTTCATATGAAGTGTATTTTAAACAGTGCGCTTCAACATTTACTGCGGCGTGTCTGACGTCAGAGGCGCTGCTGTACTGAAGAGTTCTCAGAATAGAATTCTAGGTATTGGTGAATTTTAAAAGGCAAACCCACGATCGGTCCTTCACACGTTTGGAATCTATTACGGGAAGAACATCTCCGCACCGTTGTCTCTTTTAAACATGATAGGGTCTTAATAATTTTGTATAATTTTTTGTCTTTTAAATATTTATCTATTCAATTCGCGAAGACATGCTGTAACCCCTAAGCTTGCGAGCGCTCAAAGATTTGTGTATTGTTTTGCTGTGGAAGATTTATACGAGCACACTGGAAGAAAAATCTGAAAACTATTTATTAGAGTTTGTTTTTCAAATTACGATTTTTTATATATTATTGCTGGAACGAAACATTTTGTTAGGAGTTTACAACAAGGGCTTAAACAACATGCTTCTTTGTGTTCAAGGGTAAGTAGGCTACATTCAATTGTTATTTTTTTTCCCTACATATTCATATTGTAAAAATAATGTATTAACGTTCTAAATTGTAACTAATATAATTTCCTATTTATTCTATTCTATCCTAATAGAAGAGTAGACTACTCGGCCTAATTGTTCATAAAATACATTCTCGGCTGAAGCTAAATCAAATATATGTGACACATTTGTATCTATACGTTTCCCAAAAAATAAACATTTTCCTAAGTCCATTGAGGCTATATATAGTTTAGTCAACACATATTGTTAACACAAATGCAATTGCTTTCAATACAAACAAGAAAAAAGCTACATCCTTTCAAAAATTGCGTTACCGAAAGTAATAAGTAAAAAAAAAACACTCCACATGAGCAGTAAAACCTGCTAGGCATGTTGCAAACCATTGTTTCTGCGACTAATCTTATGGCTGGGCTTGTTTGGTTGCAGACCCAGATCTCTGTTGCCTGGTTCCACCACTGAGACATCACTTGGCATGAGGCATGAGACCACCTCTCACTGCCTTCACAGCAACCCTCCAGTGTGGGACCCCACCAAGGACCTGCGAGCCATTGCCACCAACTTCTGCTACCTTGACACTTCAGGTAGTGTTCTGTTGCTGGCACATCATAAAACCCTTTCTATCAATGGCAAACTGTACTCTGCCCTCTATGGGATCCCAATTTAAAAGAAATATGCAGCCTTTGGCAGTTCTTTGCTTTAATGTGATGACAGCCACGTCTGTCAAGTCATACGATGACATATCTGTAATGTGTGCATGCAGGTTGGTACTGGGGAGCCATCACCGCAGCACAAGCCCATGCCGCTCTCCAGGGAGCATCTGAAGGGGCATTCCTAGTGCGGGACAGCAGCCACCCCCTGTACATGTTGACCCTCTCGGTCAGGACAGCACGTGGCCCCACCAGCATACGGATCCAGTACAGTGGGGCCCGCTTTCTACTTGACTCCAGTTCCCCTGCCAGACCAAGCCTACTGTCTTTCCCCGATGTGCCCAGCCTCATCCAGCACTACGTTGGGCCGGGGAGGAGAGTAGAGGATAGCAAGGCGGAGGAGGCCCCACCCAAAGCCTCCCAGAGGACTACACAGGACACCTCGGTGGTAATGAAGCTCAAACGAGCCGTGCACAAGCCCCAGGCCTTCCCCTCGTTGCAGCACCTCACACGCATTACCATAAACAGACACACAGACTGTCCTGATCAACTGCCACTCCCGCGCCCGCTGGTGCGCTACCTGCAGGACTACCCTTTCCAGCTATGAGCCCCACGGGACTGCCAGGCACGCAACCGACTGGGGGCTAAGGCGAGTCCCGGTTGAAATAAAGGAGGACAATCAAATTGGACCCTGAGGTACGTCTATGACATTACGGCCCAGACACAGGCAGCTCAGTCTGTGTGTCACAGTGGAGATGTGAATTCAGTTGATTCAGTATAGTGACTTGAATCTGGAAATGGTTTTCAGAAGACTGCCTGGTGTGCGCACAACCCAGTAAGAGCCCTACTTTGGTACTGTAGTCGTGTATGCTCATACGATACGGCGTTTGGGATCTGTCCTCACTGGCTGAGAGTGTACATACTTTTGTCCTTGTTTTCAGTCAAATACATTTTCAATATTTAATTTTTTGTCACGGTAAACCTTTGACATGTTTGTTTATTTTTTACCATTGAAGTCCGTACATTTTTTATATTATTAAAAACAATATGCTGGAATCGTATTGCGATGTCTTCAATGCTTTTTTGTAACAAATTGTAATGAAATACACGCACAACTATGTCCCAAACGCAACAAACGGCTAAACTGACAAAATTATCTTTACTTGGCCAGGCTTACAGTCCTTCTAGATTTTCTATGTTTGCAGTAAAATCCCTGAAAAGGCACATGCATAATGTAATGTGTTTTTGTTCAACTGTGAATACACATGTAGTCTGTATCTGAGTCAGCGAGTGGACCAGCGAGGGGAGGGCCATTCATCAGTGGATTCGTAGAACTACTGCATGCTTTCTGAGAGGGCGCGATTCCAAGAGAGCGGGTTCTAAGAAAAGCTTGGGTAATTACCTTCGGCCCAATGCTCGCTCTTTCACTATCTCTCCGGATTGTCAGACTGACCAACAATAGCAAACGTTATCTCACAAAAGGTGCACCTCAAACAGGTCTCTTAACTTATCTATGAGCATTGGTTCACTTTTGATCCCGTTAGAGTGTGTGTGTGCACGCTCGCCGATGTGTCGGGGGGTGGGGGGAACAGAGGCGCCAGGCCAAGCACCTGGCCAGAGGCCAGCATAACAGGATCCAGATTTCACAGTCTCTCAAACCTGATGCTTCTACTGGTGTCCATTACGTTCCTCTTTCTGAAGGATGCAGAATCTGGGCCTAAGGAACACAGAGGACATAAATAACAGCGCACTCCAAGTTGTCCTTAAAGTAGGGGACAAGGCACGTAGTCATGAACGGTATTTAGTACAGATCACTCTGCAAGACGGACAAGAACGACGTGTCAATATAACCTTTCCCCCGCATAAAACAGAATTATATTATGAGAAAACTCCAGAGTCCAAAATGGATTCCCAGAAAGCCAAAATGCATCACATCCTTCATACATTTTCTGTAAATTTAAAACAGATTTTCTCCAGACCTGTTATTCATGTCATGTTGTGTGGAAATATATTGCAACTCCTCCACATGCTCCAGCCAGCGATGAATGAGTTCCGGATGCCGTGGGTCCACCTCCAGGTACAAACGGCTGTGAGTGGAAAAATGATTACGTGGAAAGGAGATATCAGATTAACTAAATGGCTCTGGGCTCTGGAGTGAATTGTGGCTCATGCCACGAAAAACGTTCCCTAGAAATGTTTTTCAACAATTAATTGAAGGCACAGCAGCACTTCACGGCACTTGTTTAATTTAGGACGTGGTTTGACCTGCAGTGATAAATAGCATTAAAAGTGAACAAATACAGCAAATTTGAATCAATCCAATTAATTCGAAGCACAGATGAACAGTGTCCCACCCATGGTTTAATAGGAGCTTTGGGGCTAGAACCAGAATCTGTCGGATCACATTCATGCCATCTTCTCCCCCATCCAAAGCTGCGTGGTCCTCAAACCTGTCAGCACAATGGAGATATTTATGTTTATTAAAGCTCAGACAATATAACTGAATCAGAACATAAATATGTAGATAGAGCTGTTACATATGGTGTATCCCTATAGGACTGCTACTGTTACCTCAATATTTCAGGTTCAAGTGACCTCATGTCCTCCGAGAAGAGATATGGCGGGTTGCTGACCAAAGTGGAGACTCTGCTGCACAGACTCAATACTGTGTCTGCATCTAGAACATAAATCACACCTGTAAACTGACTGAAAAAAAATCTAAATAAGCATTCAAATAACATTTGCTTACAGATAAGTCATTAAAAATTTCAATGATTTAATATCCCCTATATTTACCATACCTTTTATAACATCCACATGATGAACCTCTAATCGGTCCTGCAGTCCCAATCTTTAAAAAAAGAGTATATGTCAAATAAATAAATGCAAATGAAACACAAACAAAGAAATAAATATACAGTATATTATAAATATAAATCAAACAAAATAAAACAATCCATACAAAATATGAAAAAGTTAAAGACTTATTACTTAATAACGTAGTATTTTTGTTACTGTATGTGATGTTATGCTTTACTTGAGTGCGTTCTCTCTTGTCAGATCTACTGCATCCTTGCTTTGATCCAAGGCTATTACTTTCAGCTGGTGCATACAAATACAAAACACACACCCACACAGATGGATTAACACAACTTTGACTAGTTTGAGTAACTTCGGTGTGGTTCTGGTTTTGCTAAATAGCAGAGGACTCACTTGTGGAAGACTTTTCAGCAGACTGAGGGAGATGGCCCCGGAGCCACAGCCCACTTCCAGACACTTGTGCTCAGCCTCCCCTCCTTCACTGAGTTTCATTTGGATATATTTTAGAACCAGGTCAACCAGCTCCTATACAATCCAAAGAAAGCGCGTGTAATCAGGAGACCTTCAATTGCATTAAGCCCTGAGTGTGACACGTGGTTAGTGGTACCGATCCTACTAATGGCACAACCAGCACAACTACTACTATTTTATGGACTACTAAATGGGACTTAATAGAAATATCAGGAGGCCAGTCATTTCAGCCACTGCTTTCAAACGTTGGCAGTCTATTCAAAGGAGATCTGTTGGCGCATTCTCAAACATTCTTCTAATGAGGTATCCACAGACTCATTCTAATCGTCTTTAATTGTAGAATATATTTTGTATACATACAAACTACGTGCATCTGTTCTGTCATACCTCTGTCTCTGGTCTTGGGATGAACACAGGGGGTTTCATCTTCAGCGTCAGGTCTCTGAAGTCCCACTCTTCTATAACATACTGCACCGGCATTCTACACCAAATGCATTGACAATGCTGGCAGGGTGAGGTTGATTTCATAGTGTAAACTACAAAAAGTGTAGGCTTATGGTATTTCTTGCTAAGTTGTGGGGAAATGGGTACCTGGAGAGGCGCCTGCAGCACAGCATCCATATCTGCTCTACTTGTTCATGTGTTAGTAACTCCAACATCTTGTCTTGCCCAAGATTTTCTATCTGTGAAAAGACAAATCAAGAAGTGTGAGATGAATCTCTGAATGGAATCGTTCTCAACATCTGGGAAATAAAGGCATGTAGGATGCAGGGAGGTGAATGAATTAGGTAAATGTAAATGATTCAGAAACGAACAGAGAATTCCACAGAAGTTACTCACGGTTTTGGCACCAAGCAGATGTGCAATTATGTACTGACTGGAATGGGCTGGCCCTGCCACACCTCGCTGCTCAAAGTGCCTCTTCCACAGGGACACAGCCTGGTGCACAGTGATGCGGGCTGTGGGCAAAGCTGGGACAGATGGATTCACTGCACGCGAAAACAGAGCCTATCATAGTGACAAAGATTTAAATCAATTTGTAGTCATGATACTAATTGAATATGATTTTAAGGCATTACCATTTTTAACGATATGTTACTGCATACATTTTTACAATATCCGAATGGTGAGTGGGGTAAAGATTAGATGTTCCACGGAACGGCAACTGTGTACCGCACAATTGCCATGCAGACTGAAAATCTGTTGTTACCAAGAAAAATAACTGCATTTAAAGAATACCTTTTGACTGCCACACCTTCTCCGTATGTAATCAAAGCACCTGTAAACCACACTCGCCTGCCTTATCCTATTACTCGGAATCAACATGCTTACTACTAGGAGTGACACGTGTCTGCCTCGTTCACATCAACACCCGTGCAACCTCAACAGCACTAAATGAATATTAAATAGGCCTACACTTAGTATTCCTCAAGACTGTGCCTAACAATAAAGACAGATAGCGGAATCTTTTTACCGTGCCTAAAATATAAGTGTTCGTTACGACTTATGTTTGCTCTTCCACTTCCTATTGTTTCTTTTCCATGATTTTTAAACTGGATCTCAGCAACCTAATTCAGTGTACGACTGCGCAGCGGCGTTCGACTAGACTACCACGGAGAGAGTACGACGTGGTTGAACAAGTCCTACATTCTCCCAGTTTCATTGATAGTAAGCTAGCACTGTCAATTTGTCGGTTTTGTTTTTGTGCGTACACGGCGTAGCGTTTCGGCGAACCGGTTAATAGGTCATTTGAAACGATGTTTACATTACGTGCTTTTAGGAACGTTCAAAAGTTACAGTAATGCTTGGAGCTAAAGTTGTAAAGTTTGTGTAATATGAATACTGCTAGCTAACTAGCCTAGGTAGCTATATTGCTAGCGTTTTGTAAACAAACCCTCTTCTCCCTGTGTTTCCAAACGGGAAAGAAATACGATTTATATACACAAGCAGGATTGGTTCTTTTCATTTGTTATTGTTTTTATTCAGTTACAGTGGGTGTTTACTGACAGTTGTATTGTTTTTTTTGTTGATGTCCAACTTCAAATGATCAAGGCTAGCTAATGTTAGAGAACTGAATTGTACTGAATTGAGAAAGATCACGGGGATGACTAGTCGAATAGAATGTATATTCTTCAGTGAGTTTCACCCCACGCTGGGCCCGAAGATTACATACCAGGCAAGTGCAATTTATTTTTATTTCTTTATGACATGTAGTACATTTTACAATCTACACACTCAAATTGTCCTAGTTTTGATAAGTCATCATTTTCTTCTTAAACAGGTCCCAGAAGAGTACATATCCAGAGAGCTCTTTGACACAGTACAAGTGTACATCATTACCAAACCAGAATTACAGAACAAACTTATAACTGTGTATGTTCATAATGCGATGCCACATTACTTCATGACATCTGTGTATCCAAATGCTCAGTTTTTCGGTGAAATTAAACTTTTCAAAGCATTTTTTATGATGGTTCTAGAACTGCCATGGGTAAGAAACTGATTGGGTGCCCAGTGTGTATCGAGCACAAGAAGTACAGTCGCAATGCCTTACTGTTTAACCTGGGCCTGGTGTGTGATGCCCGTGCCAAGACCTGTGCTTTGGAACCGATTGTCAAGAAGCTGTCTGGCTATCTCACAACACTAGAGGTAGATTGCTTCCCACAGAGAGCGCTAGAAGCAATCATTTGTTCAGTCAGGCTGTATATGTTTTACCACAGAACATAACTTTTCCTTTCTTGTTTTTCAGTTGGAGAGTGGATTCATATCCAATGAGGAGAGCAAACAGAAACTTCTGCCTATCATGTCTACCTTGTTAGAAGAACTAAATGCCACTGGTGCCTGTACCTTACCCATAGGTAGGGGTTGACTGCTTTGGTTTGAATTAACATATGATGTTTATATATCAAAACAAATCTTTTTATTTTTATATATTAACACTTTTCTCCCTCTCAGATGAATCAAACACCATCCACCTGAAGCTAATAGAACAGCGCAGGGACCCTCTTATTGTGCAGGAGTATGACGTGCCAGTCTTCACCCAGTGCAAGGACTATTTTATTAAGTCACAGTGGGATCTCACCACTCAACAGGTAATCCTCCTAGAGATAGTTATTCAGCACATTTATTTCTAAAAAGCCAATATTTCCAATATATTTCTTCACTCATTCACTCACTGAACTGAACTCACTGTTTAAATAATAACAATGCCGTCACAACATGGCCTTCTGAACTGATAGCGTGATACTTTCTCCTGTAGATCCTGGCCTATATTGATGGGTTCAGACATATTCAAAAAATCTCTGCAGAGGCGGATGTGGAGCTCAATCTGGTCCGGATTGCTGTGCAGAATCTACTGTAAGTTTTTTTTACTGTCCCTGGCCTATAATGTAATCAGGGTGTGTGATTTCCTAGCTACTTCATGTACCTTTTATGCGTTTACTTTATTCAACAAAAGCAAACAAGCGGCTGCTGGATGTTATATTTTCACAGGTATTATGGGGCTGTAACCTTGGTGTCAATATTTCAGGTAAGTCAGTACACAGGTGCATACGTTCAGCCATTCATCCCAAATGTGTCATCTCAGTCCAAGATGATACAGGAGGATACAGTTTTGTTGACTTGTGGTGCTTCATAGTCACCATGTCTGTCCCCTGTTACCTTGTATCTGCCCAGTACTCCAATGTTTACTGCACCACCCCGAAGGTCCAGAGCCTCATAGATGACAAGTCCATTCAAGAGGAGTGTCTCAGCTATGTCACCAAGCAAGGTACACGATTCTTAGAGCTTTAAGTATACATGGCTTTTCAGAGTTGGTTATTCCATACGGAACAACTGCCTGTGTTTCAGGTCAGAAAAGAGCCAGTCTCAGGGATGTGTTCCAGCTGTATTGTGGTCTGACTCCAGGGACCACGGTCCGGGACCTTTGTTCCCGTTACTCCCAGCAGCTCCATAGGGTGGATGAAAGGTGCACTGCCCATCTCTGACTACAGATATGAGAGCCGTTTACTTTAAGACTTGTGTAATTGTCAGTTTTCATAATTATTCATTCATCCTAATGCATTTGGAGAAGTTGGTGTATTAAGTGTTCAGAGACTGTATTTTTGTTTGGCACGTGTGGCTGTTTAGGAGGCTGATCCAGTTTGGCTTGATGAAGTCTCTTATTCGCCGGCTGCAGAAGTATCCTGTGAAAGTCATCAGGGACGAGAGGAGCCGTCCACCTCGCCTGTACACGGGTTGTCATAGTTATGACGAAATCTGCTGCAAAACCGGTAACATTTTTAGCTTAGCACATGATGGAGATAAATGCATCACCTACGAGATGGTAATATAGCTACTGTAAACTGACAATGTCCTATATTTAAGGGATGAGCTACAAAGAACTGGATGAACGACTCGAGAATGACCCAAATATCATTGTCTGTTGGAAATGACGACACAGTAAAGAGAGACGGACTTCAATTTTTGTCAAGTACAGACTGAGCTGTATGCCTGACTTTGTAGGATTCCCATCTGATGCCCACAGGCGCTTGCTCGCCTGGTGACAAGACAAAAGATCTGCCTTTGCCAAAGATGCTTTACCTACTATGTTGCGAAGCCTATGATGTCAACTGCTCTTACTCACACTGTAATCGCCAAATGTAAAATAGTGAAAAGGGGGTGCGATATGTGTACATTATTTTTAATTGTCTATAAGTATGTGATGATATTAAAGGAATTGACCCCTGGCCGTTGGGGTAACAGAGCTTTTCATGGTCTGTCTTTTCACGTTGCTTATAACTGGGGCTCTACTGCCCCCATTAGGTGTAAAAGAATACACGTGTTCAGGTAAGTTTACAGTATCTATGACAACCATGGAAGGATGAACGAAAGTTTGGTGTGAACAGCGACTTTGCTTATCTTAATTTTAACACAAAACGGTGAACTTGCTTGCTGATTAACCGTCGTACATGCCAGGCATGGAAACATCAGTCCTATTGTATGGAGAGGCAGAGGCTTATGTTCAAAGTCTGGAAACTCTAACTGTAAAGGAAATTGGCTCGCCAAGGTAACAGACCTAAGTTTAAAGGTTGCTTGCTAACCTAGCGAGATTGGATAGCTAGCGAACTACACCGCTGACGTTACATGTTGCTACTTATTTTCTCCCACACATTGGCGCGGTTTGTATTTATTCTTGTTTTAAAGAGTCAAAACAAGACTGGCTTAATTCCGCAGAAAGGTCCGTGTCAGACAGTGCAACAGAGTGTTAGACGTTCCACCTCTGATTCTTAAAAAAGATAATTATTACATTTTTACCTTTTGTTAATTATTGTTTGCCAGAAGTGTTTGTGAAAAGCTGGAACGAAAGAAAGAACGGCTGGCTTAGATGCAATTTGGTTCATGCCACTATCATTGTTTTTTGGGGTCAGTGTTTAAAAAAATTATATAATCATTCTCTGATTAAAGGATATGAAAAAGTGTTGTTTAGGTCCTGTACAGCGGGGTAGTCACATTACTGAAAACCTTTGTCACATCACACCCACCATACCGGTTTGACTACTAACAAGTTTGTATCTCTTACAAACAATAAGTTTAAGCATCATAAAAATGAGACGGTCAAATCACAATTGAGTGTATGGATCTTCTCCTCATGTCCACATGAAACTGAATGTCAAGCATATTTTTTGTTGTATTTTTTTATTTTGACAGGTGGTTCAGGCAACATGAGTACATCGAAAAACTCAACATGCAGGCCTTGCTAAATGCTTCTGCCACGCAGGATGAGTTTATCAAGGAGCTCCTTGTGTCACATGGAAAGGTATTAACATAACTCACATGGCATCACAGTCAATATTGAGATTACTCATTCTTTAAAAACACAAAGCCATCTTTTATTACATATCTCCTCCACATGTATAGATCCATATCCTGGTACATGACATGATTCTGGTAGAGCTGTGGAAACAGAAAATCTTTCCTATTCTGGGTCAGCTGCAGGACTTTAATCCTAAATCGACATTTCCACTATATATTGTGGTGAGCGCTCTTTTGCCTTTCAGGGATGCCACAATGTAATTATGGCTATTACAGTCTGTAATAGGCTAACCCACGCCGTTCTCCTCTGCTCACCGTGCACCCTCGCCTCTTTCTTACTTTCAGATTCACCATGAAGCCACAGTCATAAACCTACTTGAGACAATAATGTTTTACAAGGTGAGAACGTATGCTGTTCAAATGTCATGCAGCGTATCTTATATCAAGGAAGATGCAATGTGCTCTGATGCAAAGTTTTTTTTCCGTTCTTATTATCGTTATGCAATGACAGCCTTTATTATTTATTTGAGTCCTAAATTCTCTCAACAAATCAAGCTTGCTCTTCCTCAAAGATGATTTATCAATCACTCCTGCATCCATTGTTTTGAACCACTGTCTGATCTGTCATTACATCTGTTAACATTTACGTATCTGTACATTTGTATGTATGCTGTCTGCATATGAGCCTCATTCACAGACAGCTTTACAGGAAGGGAGGGGTGACACCCTTTACAATTTTTCTTTTGTGGTGCTATGGTAACAGGAAGTGTGTGACGCGGCTGATGATTCCCTTCTTGACCTGGTGGATTATTGCCATCGCAAATTAACCCTGTTGGTCTGCAGAGCCTCCAGAGACAACAGCCCCAAACAAGACAGACTAACTTTAACTGAGAAAGGTGACGCTTCTTCAATTCAGGTACGTAGTCTGTTTTTTCACCCATTGATTTCAGGTGTGGTTCTGGACTTGCTTGGATGGACCTGAAATGTGAAAGAATTTACCCCATGCAATTGACAAGTAATAGTAGGCCTTTGTTTGTGTTCCAGGAGTTGCAGGGGCAGAGTGCTGCACTAGAGTTTGACATCTCCCTCAAGGCTCTCTCTGTGTTGCGCTACCTCACTGACTATGCAGACAGGTAGCAGCAACAACAACAGAGGAGTCACTTTAACCTTCTAAACATAATTTTACTGTTTAGCGCACCTTGATTTAAAACTCTGTCTTTTTGTTGTGCTACTGTGCGTGGCAAAAATGCTCCTGTCGAAGAATATGCTTGCGTTTTGTTTGAAACTTGCAGTATAAGTGTGATCAGCCGGATGCTGTGCACACACAACCTACCCTGCCTACTGGTGGAGCTGATTGAGCACAGCCCTTGGAGTCGCCACTCTGCAGGTGTCCCATGCTACTGATATCAGACCCGCAAACATATTTCACTGGGTGGATTTAGAACCATCAAAACAACCTTTTAGCCACCAAACCCAACTCTGTCTCCACCCGCAGGACAGCTGGAAAAATACCTGGACGGCAAGTGGCAAAAGACCGCACGGGAGGACCGTCTGAAGATGACCAAGCTGGACGGCCAGGCGTGGATCGCTGTGTACAACCTTCTGCTGAAGGAGGACTGCCACAGGAAATATGACTTCAACAACTTTAACAAGAACCAGCTCCTAAAGGTAGAGACCTAGTCGGACTGAGGTGGTGGTGGTGCTGCTGCTCTGTCTCCCACTACTGCGTAAGAAGATGGGTGTCTACCGGTGTCAAGGATCGGCAATAGTAGTTTTGGCATTTAGCGTTGCATCTGTATTCTGATGCCCAAACTCTTATTTTCTTATTTATATGTTGCTGCCATGAATATTTAATGAAAAACATATTAAACGTGCCCAACAGAGATCACAAGGATCCTTGGAACATAAAATACATACAGTATACTTTCAAATTTTATATTACAAATTCATAAATAAATTATATATATAAAATATGAATTACACAATAACATATTCAATTGCACATTGTATTGGGGAAAACCATTGGATAAGGCAAACAAATTACACATTTAGAGCATTTAATGCACACATGATTCACACACACACACACACACACACACAGAGAGAGCGCCAACTGTTGCAATGTGTCCTGGTCATGTAAGCGTCACAGTCCATACTGCAAAACGTTACCAAATAGGCCCCTTAAACTCAGCTTCAAATTCCATTTTCAAGGAAGCTAGCTAGTGCCAGAATAATGTCTTCTTCCAACGTCTTAGCGGAACTCCCAGTTGATTAGAAGACAGAGGAAGGTTCCAAGGCCTTTGTTGACTTTGGGGCTTCCTGCTATTATTGTTTCTCCCCCTCTCTTTTTCCCGACCATATCTGAGAGACTTATGTAACCTGAGAGGTCAGTGTTGCAGGGTTTCGCTGTGTCAGCTTGTTCCTTTTCTGTCTACTATATTTTTACTAATTTGTCTCAAATGGAAATCAAAGTCAATAGAAGATTATGTTTGTTTTTTGCACTGTAGCTTAGAGGTTACTTGACGGAGGTCTTGATGGACCAGCTGCCTAACTTGGTGGCTCTACAGCACTTCTTGTCACAGCTGTCTGTTACAGACCCAGCCCCTCCTAAGAAAGACCTCATACTAGAACAGGTGATAAAAAAAATCTGCACACACACACACAGGCAGCCATAGATAGGAATATCATATTGTAGTACTTAATCCAAAAGCCTTGTGTTACCGATAGATTCCGGAGATGTGGAGTAGCATTGTGCAGGAAAACGCTGGCAAGTGGAAGGCCATTGCCAAGTATCAGGTCAAGGAAACCTTCAACCCCTCTGAGACGGACTTGAGACAGCAAGCTTTGAGGTTACACTATACATGAATTTAAAAAGAGTAATCTTATCACACTCTTTACTGTTGTTATAAACGTACATGTTCTCCACCAGGCTGGCCCAGACTTACAACCTGGATGTTATGGAGAGTTTGCTCCCTGAGAAGCCCAAGTGTGGATTCTGTGGAAATGAGGCCACCAAGAGATGCTCCCGCTGCCAGGGAGAGTGGTACTGCCACAGGTAAGAACACAGTGTACCACTGAATGTTTCACTCATGCACTGTAGGTTAGTTACACCCTGCAGAGCAGCTGTATATTAATAGCAGGGTTTGCTCATTAAGTTTGAATAACAACCAAAGGGAATTAAAACAACACTAATTTGTTTCCCTTCCAGAGAGTGTCAAGTGAAGCATTGTTCCAAACACAAGATAGCTTGCCAGCTGATGACAGAGGCCACAGAGAAGATCCAGAAGGATTTAAACATTAAACTCTGAGTGCGTGAGACATTTGACAGACACAAATGACAGAAGATTGGACTAAGTTGCAGAGAAGACAGGAGTCTGAGGGATAGAAAGGAGACAGGACTGGTCCACTGCTTGGTGCATTGGTGCATTGGTGATGGGCGACCAGTTTTAAAAGGTTTTATGGTATTTGAATAGATTTTTATGGATATGCTTATTATTAATCTTCAAAACTGAGCACTATTCGAAAAGATGCCAGCTGACTTGTCCTTTTATGGTTTAGTACAGTGTAACATTATAATGAATCCATCTACCCGCCAAAGGGATTTTTCATTAATGAGCAAACAAAGTTAAAGGTTTAATAAATTTAATAAAATCTGAAGCGCATGTCTGAAAGCGTTACTGCCAACTGGAGTTTATCTTCCTTTGATCTGGGATTTGACACTGGGGAGTGCAACTCGTTATACTAGAAAATGTAATTGTTTTAAAGAGTTCCTGAGTAATGGTTTTCCAATCTTCACATTTCTATTTATAGTCAATACAATTTAAAAAAGAATACGCTCTTGAAAATTTACTATATGCCTATAATACATCACTTATGTTTGAATATGATAATATTCAGATACTGTATTCATCTATAATGATTGCGTTGTGCACCACCACTACACAATATGTTCAAAAAAGCTGGTTGCTCTTTACTTGGTTAATGTACCTACCTATCTGCAGATATTTAGCTAGAAGTTACACTCTCTATCTGCTCGTTTTATCATTCATGTCCTATTTACAGCATAGGTCGTCCAATAGATAGCTTTATGGATATAAATGATGACGCATCAAATCAGAATCCTTTAAATATATTATACTAATTTTCCATTGTTGATCCAAAAGCATATGAGTTCAGACTACGAGCTAAGTCAAATCTAGATCTAGATTAAAGGACTTCGCCAAAACATACCCTCACCTCTCAACAGACAATACTGCAGACTAGTTATTCTGTACTCATAGGCACCCCCTATGTGAAAACATTCCGGATGTTCAACAGTAGGCGACCCATCTCATCTCACTTTTTTCCTCTTCAGTTTTGATGATCTGCAAATGCTCGGAAAGTAACAGTAAAAAGTACTATTGAAAAGCTTTACGCCTTTGCCTTAACATATAGCCGATGGTTTTAATAGCGGTGGGAAGTTACGTAGATGGGTGATGATAAAATGTTTCCAGAGATGTAGCAAGCAAGACAGAGCACACCTCCGTTATTTGTAACCATTTCAGTGGAAAGTGTTTTGCATAGGGGCATTTATCGAACGAGACGGAGCGTTTGCCGCGGAGGCGGTTCGCAATGTGGTAAGTTACAGTCTTTAGGGGTAATTTAAATAAACGATTATCACATAATTAGCAATGTGTAAGTTGATAGACTTTAAGCGGTATTTAACAATTTAAACAATCTCACATCCTTATTCAAGTGAGGGTAATACGGGTTGGATGCTCAGTTGAACAGCTGTTAAAATAGATAACTTTATGCTAAACCTACCAGAAAACCTAACGTGTTTAGCCCATGCATGCCCCGTTAGATTGCGTAGTACGACCAAAAAGTAAGGCTAAAATGGAGTGATTTAGAGCACTTAGCGTGCATAGAACACTTGTAAATTAAGGGGACCCTAACAATTTGGAAAATATATGTTTTGTAGTCTTTTATTGATAGTTTAAAAAAATATAGTTTACAGTATGTACTGTAATGGGTGGAGCCTGCACGTTTCAGAAAAAAATATATAACTATATAAATATAAATATAACCATTGTAGCTGAGATAAATAACCCTGCTTTAACTTGTGTTTACACTTGTTTTATAAAAGCATCCAGAGACAGTTTGACTGTTGCTGTAGTTGCAGGTATGATAGACCTGCCGCAGACAATGGCTAAGCCAGTGGTCTGAGGGACACAATGTCTTGGGGGGAGTTCATTGAGCTGCAGGATCTGAGACTGGACAAGGACCGGATAGAGCTGACCTGTTCAGAGGCACCTCGCTCCCCTCCCCGCCTGGAGAGGACCAATGCCCTGAGGATCAGCCCCGGGAAAGTTCCGGAACTGCTCAGCCGAGTGGGCATCATCCGCATACTGGGTGATGCCAAGGACCCGTGGCTGACGGAGGAAAGAGGCGAGGGCCATGACTTCCAGCCCTGCAGCCATGCTCAGCCTACCTGGTGTGACCTGTGTGGGGACTTCATATGGGGGCTCTACAAGCAGAGCCTGCGCTGTGCCAGTGAGTATGGGCAGCACATGCACAGGATGCACAGGAGTCATGAAGTGTGTATATGTTTGTGTTTGCCGATGTGTAGATTGTGTCTTTGTGTGTCAGTGTGCTTGCAGGTCAGTTGAACTTAAGTCAAAGAGATGGAAATGGTAGGGAGGTTTCACCGTCCATGAGAATGCATGAGGGGATAATACACAATGCGTTATATAACGTCTGTGTTGACAAATGCGATTTGTTCCAGGCTATATAGATCCGCAGCAGTAAATGGGCTGTTTGTAGCCCAGCTGTTTGTAGCCTCAGCATTCATAAAGGAATGAATAGGCTTTGATTAGAAACTCCTTAAGAGGAACATTGGTCATTCCTATCCTAGCACTTCTGAGCCATGTAACGGCCATCTATTTAGGTAGTTGCAGTGTTTGTTTTGTTTTCCTGTTGCATTTTGGCTTCACTGCATTCCTTTCTAGTCTGTACTGTAGTCTCGGAGTCTGTTGAGATGTACTTCCTTTTTGTACACTGAAACCTCTCCTTGTGCAAACAAATCACAAGGGAGGATTTATTGTTGGCGAGTGTATGATGTATTTTGCATTTGTAACGCATTTTTATTCATTTCTATTTACTTGATATTCCAGTACAATTCCTTCACAGGAAAGTCATGTCAGTGGACTTGTCCTTTGCATTCACGGCTGTCCTTTTGCATTGTTGTTATGCTTTTTTACCTGGGTTGTTTAGACCTAGACTCGTGGTAGAAACTAACAGATGGAACAAATACCAAGCATTGCAAACATTCAGTTTAGTCTCTGACAGTCTGCGTGACACCCTGCACTGTGACCAATGCATTTGTAGCGGATATTAACATTTCAGTCTGAGCTCATATGATTCTAACTGTCCCTTCCTGGATTATGGGGAGCTTTCAAAAGTTCCTCCCTTGTCTGTGCTTTAGCAATATGTTATTTTGTGTGCATGTTGAGTGTCCTAAAACATGTTGTCGTAAATCAATAAAAGAGAAGTAGTTACAGTATACGATAGTATCCTAATGTTCTCGCAACAAGGTTAGTGTGATTAGTCTGTGGCTCTACTGACCTTGAGGAGTTTGAAACCTGTAATGACTCTAAATTACCATTGGGGGACAGCAGATGTTCATGATCACTAGACAAGGCAGCAGCAAAAAGAAAGGGGAAGAAATGGCATTTCAAGTTTGTGTGCTGTAAACTAAATTATGTGTTATATTTAACATTGTAAACATTGCCTACATATTTGCATATTAAAAAGTATATTTTTGTCAGGCTATAGCTATTAGTCAGGCTATTAGTTTCACCTAGGCACCATGTGGTATGTTTGTTAAAGTCTTGTGACTGCTTCTTTCACAGATTGCAGATTCACATGTCACTACCGGTGCTGTGCCCTCATCCAATTGGACTGTGTTTTGGACCATAGCTCCACCGTGGACCAGTTATGTGTTGTGGAGCACTCTATAGAAACAGATACAAATGTGGTAAGAACATCATGAACCGATTAGATATCAAATGTTTTTGTGGTTTATGCAGCCGTTTTGACCCACACCAAGGCTATACTATGTTGTTTGCTATAGCTGGGCCCTTCCTCACTGATAGTGGTGAAATGCTTCATTATAGGCTTTATGTTATTTAGATTGCTCTTTCACTTCCCAATAATTTCAGTATATTGAAAAAATACCAAATTGGCAGCAGTCTGGAGCTCTGATACCTGTTAGTGCACACCATAACTAACTGTTTTTTTATTGGCTGCCTAGCTTACTGCTTTAGTACTTTTCCTACAATTTTCTGACTTGGCTCTGGGGCTCTCACAGTATTCTTTATATTTCTCACGCTGGAGTTAAGTGTTGGCCCGCTGGCCTGACAGGAAGCAGGGGGGTTTGGGTATGATGTCATTTAGTATTTGGAATTTCCCCTTTCGTCCAATCATGGCTAGCTCCGCCAGTTTTGTGTATTTTCAACGGCCTGGGTGAGGCCTCAACGGCGGGGGTGAGCGGGCTCGGGCGTAGGCTGAAAGTGCATCCTGTTCACACACACACAGCGTTCGTACGGAACACGCAATCTGAAACGTGGTCAGTTGAAAGGAACGAGGCAAAGTTCTACAGTAAATATTACATTTTTCGAGATAGACGACAAAATACGTGTAAGAGTATCTCAGATTCTATATTCGTTTTGAAAAAAAGTTAATTCCCTCGGAATCTCACAGTTGTTCCAACTTGTTTTGATAGCCTTATCATAAAACTTGCCGGTACCGGAACGCGTATTAGATTAGCATTATTACCGAGTTTTTTTTTTGTGGTTGCTGCAGTAGCTTGCTACATTTCGACTTTTCAGTGATGACGGACGCATCTACGAACGCGGAAAAGACACTGTCCTTTGAAAAGACATGGGGAAGCTCCACCAGCAGCGGGTATTGCAGTGAAGATGATCCCGATTCGGAGTTCGAGCAGTACTTTACCGCTCGAACTTCCTTTAATTGCAAACTCAAGAAAGATAATGTTACTGTTAAACAGGTGAGATGAAGGGGCGTCAACTAACAATGAAGCTTAATAAACTCTTAATGATTCATTTTTGGAGACAACAAACAGTTGTTTGACTTAACGCTGACTGAAAACACACACACACACACACACACACACACACACACACACACATTGAACAGTTCCAACGGGAAGAACAGCCCTGTGATTAATGTGAAGTAATGCACACATACTTCTGCATTTACATTTTGGTATTGGACAAATGATTCATTTGGCGTTTTGGGTTGAGCAGCCTGCCACTCAAGTTCTTAATCTTTGCTCGTGTTTCTATTGAGTTAGTCATCAACTCAACTATTATTTTGTATCATGCAATTGTTTCCTGTAAAGTAGCATCTTAATTGTGCCTTGACAATAGAATGTGCTCAACAACACACTGCCTAATCCCAGTCAATTGTAGATTAGAATGAATCACCCTTAAAACGTTTTTGATGTGCATTCTACTGGTACACAGGATATCTGTATGTGAACACTTTCACACTTACATGAAATCAACATGCAAGAAAGGGCTTCTATTTTGCTATGAGATGTACGTGTCTGTTAAAGAAATAGTTCAGAATACATGATGTTTGACGTTATTTTGGTTTTTTTCTGGGGTTCTCCCAACTCCTTGAGTTTTTGCCCACTGCATGCTACATGCTTACCATATAACCTTAAACCTGTTTTGGATGAGTTAGCATAAGTCATGAACTTGTGCTTGAATGTTATTTAAATACTTGTGCTACTTTAAATTGAACAGTAGCTAGCTTTCAAAACACTTCCTGAAAATATGGCGTGTACTGATAATCTTGAATGTGTTGTTCCTGATGGCTTTGCAATTGTGTAGTTGAGAAGGCCACTTCCACAAATTCAGCCATCTGTGGTGGGACTTCATAAACAAAAATCTTCAATGACAATTTTTTATTTTGATAAAAGACCTACACTAAGTTATTGAATCATAATCAAAATTAAAATGTTTTCCAAATAGGTGTACATTCAAATGGTAGCATGAAGCTAAATTGCTAGCCAGAGGAAAAAAAACAAAAAGTCTCATAATGGTTTAAGGAGATGAAAAAATATCCCAACAAATCAGGAAATTCCCAAGAAACAAAAAAATAACGTAATAGCTGTTCCTTCAAAATGTAGGCTAGATGTTTATTTCTAGACTGAACAGTAACTATAGTGCTATGGAGAACGGGTCTCTTGGGACTTCAAATTGACTATCTAACAGCAGGATTCAAATTATTGATCTAGTCCTGTACAGCTTTAGTTTTACATACTGATATATGGCCTTGAGGAAACCTGTTAATGTCTGACAGCTGTAGCTAGCTATTGTTGCTATTTGGTAAAACATTAGCCAATTCTACAGTAGTGACTACAGAGCCATGCATTGCATTAAATTCAGATTATACAGAAGGTGCAAGGCAACAGTCCCAGGGGACAAATGTGTAATAGAGTGGTAACGCCGGTGTCAGCAGAACTCAACAGAGATTTGTATGATATTGATCTACTCATTAGAAAAGGATACCCATCTGGTTATTTATTCAACAGGAAAATGGAATAGTTGCTAAAGATAATGTGGAGTCTCTCTTAATTACAGTTTGACCCAAAACAATGTTATTATCTATATAGAGGAAGTGAGGGTTGCCCAATAGACCTAGAGACAGGAAGAACATAGCTGTGGTTAATGTGTCAAGGGGTACGTCCACAGGAGACTCGCAGATGCTGCGGGCCAAATGTGCATTTGTGAAAGATGAGTGAGATTGGGTGATTCAGCATCTGACTCTACAGGCCAAGTCTTTAGAACAGAGGAAGTCTTTGTCTCTCACACATGGCCAGGAGGGGGGCAACCCTCAGGGAGGTGAAGGCTATTTTTACATGATCATCGAGTTAAGGAATGCTGCCCAAAGCCGGGTCTCGCAGATATGGCCGACAGCTGCAGGTTCCACGTGGCATAGCCCTCCCTCTCCAGAGATAGGAGGAGCAAAGGGACTTGATTGGACAGAGCTGACATCATCTTTTTCACACATTCACAGGAAGTTAAAAGTATGATGCAATGTAGCCAAATTGTGATCAACGGGATGATCTAAACAACAAAAACAGTCTGGTTAATAAGAAAATCATGTAGGCTTCATATAAAAGGTAATAGCTTAGATCTATGGTAGAGAATAGCTTCCATTTCCTCCAGGCACTGTTAGATGTCTGACCCCTGTGAACTCTCCTCCACACCACTAATGAAATCTCATCCCCGTCTGATCCTTAGGGTCACCCCTCTCAATTCATTAGCTGAATGTCTCATCCAGACCTGTAGAATTGGATATCCGGTGATAGTGACTAGATCGATATTATTCTACCTCAGTCATTCTTGTAAATCATTTTTTGTCTAGCATCGAAAGGAAAGGGGCTAGCTATGTATGTTTGAACTGACCAACACTCAAATGATCACTCAATGCTGACACCCGGTGGTATAATTCCGGTACTGCCAGACTTCCAATTATTTTACCTCGATTTGAAAAGAAATGGGCCTAAAACAATTAAGCTACCTAAAAAGTTACAAAATGTGTAATACAGTAACAATTTCATGCCCCTAATTTGTTTTTCTTTCACTGTTGATTAGGATGAACAGATTGAATGGGGAAAGAAGGAGTTGTCAACTGCTGACATTCTGCAGAAGGTGAAGGAGTACAATGCTCAAATAAACAGCAATCTCTTTATGAATATGGTGAGTGACACTGTAGAGTAAACCATACTTGTATCCTTATTGAATGAGTAAACTTTTACTAGTAAAAATCGTATTTTTTTTGTCATCGATCATCCTCAACAGAACAAAGATGGCACCTACACTGGGTTCATCAAGGTGCAGTTCAAGCTGGCACGGCCTGTGTCAGTTCCCCCGCCCAAGAAAGGCTCTTCTGCACAGGATGCTGGTGGGAGGAAGTCTGCGGGAGTGAAGCGCCGCACTTCCTTCTACCTGCCCAAGGATACGTCCAAACACCTGCACATTAGCTCGCGCACGCGTGCCCGAGAGGTCATTGAAGCCTTGCTGAAAAAGTTTACAGTGGTGGACAACCCAGGCAAATTTGCTTTGTTTGAGCGCACCGAGCGCCATGAGCAGGGTAGGCGTTCCTATTATCTTTTCAATGTAGCCCAATAGCCCTGTTTTGTATATATGCATGCTATTTTGTTGTGGTTTGAACTGAGTCTGTGATATTGCAGAAATGATTATTCTGTTCTTTTCATTCCGGTCCTTCATTCTCTGTGTCGCCCACAGTATATCTGCGTAAGCTACGTGATGATGAGCTTCCCCTTCCCCTGCGTCTATGTGCTGGCCCCAACGAGAAGGTCCTCGGGCTAGTGTTGAAGGAAAACGAGACTGGCGAAGTCAATGTGAGTGTAGCCAATCTGCCTGTTTGAGCTAAATGAACCATGCCGAAAGAAATGTGTTAACCAATGGCTTGTTTGTCAACGCAGTGGGATGCCTTCTCAAAGCCCGAGCTCAAGAACTTTCTGCGCATTCTGCAACGGGAGGAGGAAGAGCACGTCAAGCAAATAGTGCAGCGCTACGCCCTGGCCCGAACAAAGATGCAAGAGGCTCTGGCTGGCTCCACTCCAGGCTGAGATGAACTCTGATCGGGGATCGCATGCACCACTTGACTGGAAACCATCGCAAGATGACCAGTCATCCTTGCATCCACACAAGACAACTCAGCACTCCCTCAAAGGGAGGAGAATGAACGAGAGTATGCAAGATAGGGGCGCAAGAGCACAAGAGAGCAAGCGCGAGCGAGCGTGCGTGTGATAAAACAAAAAAGAGTGCGAGAGATGAGACGTGCCTTACATCTGGAGAGAGTTTGCTGTGCCTGGGAAAGAATGAGACTTGAGAGCATGAGAGACTGTGACTGATTGGTGAAGTGCCGGCTTTGTCCAGTGTTGCTTTCGTTGTTGGGAGTCATTTGATCGTACTTAGTGCCTCACCTGTGATATTCGTCACTTTTTGTGCTTAACTGAAGTATGGGTCTACATCTGCCGTCCAGCTATATAGCATTACGCTATAATGTTGTAGCACCTCTTTAAGGTTCTCATGACATGACATCATAAGATGTTAATGCATTTATATACCCAGATACCAGTAAGCATAGGAAAATAGACGTTTGCTGCAAGTTCACTTGACCCTCCAGTCTACCAATGTCTTCTTACACACCCACGTTAAGATGTGTGTTACTTTTAGCTGTCCACTTTTTAGTCTGACTGAGGAATGAACTTTTGTTTTCAGCTGTGAATGCTAATTAAGAGACAGTTCCTAGGTACTTTAGGGATCTCTTATATAACTTAAAAAAATTTAGTTGAGGTTTCAACAGGAAGCTGTTACAAATGTTTCTTTCAGATTGTGTTCTGTTTGTTACTTTTTTATGTCTTTATACTTTAAATAATATATGTAACCCTGACTTTCGTTAAAAAAAACTTACAAATAAATTGAGAGCAGCATGTTTAAACTATCACTTCAACAGACTTAATTGTTTATTTCTAACATGTAATTGTCATTGTAATACATTTGCACTGTGTTTCATAAACAATTATATTATTCAATATGTTTATTGGCTTAATTACTATATTAGTAAGAATGACTTGACCCATAATGAATGTTTCTTGCAGTCTGTAAGCTACTACCACATCACAGCACGCGATATACTCAGTCGAAGTCAGCTGACCACTCGACATTTGTTTGGGTGAGCTGGCTTGATTGGCAATGCTACTGGTTAGCACTGATGTGCTGATATATACTTGTGCTGGCTCTGACTACCAAATATACCGGCAAGACCTCCCTCCAAGGCGACATAATTTAACGTGTGGATTAATCAGAAAAATAATAATGCGGTATGGCATTTAGTTAACTTTAGCTTGCTAATGTTAGCCAATGCTAACCTGTCAACATTGGGCTGCTAACTTTGTTTAGCTACCTACATTTTCATTACGTCGTTGGCTCAGAATCAGCTAGCTAGCTAGTCGCTCCTGCGCTAATACTGTTCGCTGGCAAGCAAATGTGTTCTTATATGGATCTTTCGTTAGAGGTGGTTAATGAACATACTAGCCAGACAGTAAAAAAAACAAATGCAGTAAGGATTAAGTAAACTAGCTGGTTGATTGACCCAGTTAGCACAGGCTGCTTGGCTGGTTTTGAGCTTGGCCTGCTGATTTCTTTACGCTCCCTGCCATATAGTAGGCTAGACAAACGTAACATATAGCTAGCTAAGATAGCCTATTCCTAACTAGCTGTCGTATCGCGTCTAGCTCTGGTTTGTGTATAGCAGTGAGGACGGGGTAACGTTACTCGGCCACTGAAGCTGTAACTGGAGAAGTACGAACGTTAGGGAAGGGCAAAATATAACGTTAGAGTATGATTAAGACATTTGATCTATTTTGCATTGATTGACAGGTAGGATCTATCCATCATTATACAACTTCACTGTGCATCAAATATTACCAGTACCTAATAAAATTTTATTTTCTGTGTTTTGCAGGACAAAAACTTTGTAAAGAACTGACTGGTGGCCAGCTTACAAACATAATTCAGGCTTTTCTCTATTTTTGGAGACAATGACCCCTACTTGAAGATGGGAGGAAGTGGGTCCAAGGCTAAAGGTGCTTGGCCTTTTGCGGGTTCAGGATCTGGAGGAGATTCAGCCAGTGAAACTAGTGAGCAGTCTGTGGCCCGCCACAAAGGCTGCAAAACACCGTTTGTTTTCACAAGGAGAAGGCAAGTCTCCCCTCTCACTAAGACTTCTTTGTTTTTCTCTTTTATTTCATTAATTATCCATTATAAGGTTCTGAATTTGTACCGTCCTCAAACCCAACCGATGTTTTTTTTTATAGTTCTCTTTACTATGATGAGGATGGAGACTTGGCCCATGAATTTTATGAAGAGACGGTGGTTACAAAAAATGGCCGTAAGAAGTCCAAACTGAAGAGGATTCACAAGAATCTCATACCTCAGGTGAGCTGAATAAGGGGTACAACATTTCTGAAATGAAAGATTGATAAAGGGTGCTCATTTTGGGGCTGAAATGTTTTTGTAGTGAGATTTCATGCCATTTTTATGTTGTCTGGAATCCAGGGAATTGTGAAGCTGAACCATCCCCGCATCCATGTGGACTTCCCGGTCATCCTCTGTGAGGTGTGAAGAGCTATGTAGGACTTGATTAAAAGACAAACATTCATTAAGGTCTGCTCAGCCCAACACCTCCACCTACAAGCAAACCCCTTAGTCATCCTAGGTCCCCTCAAATGCTTGTGTTCTTCTAAGAAGACGGTGCGTTGGATCTGAGTTTCCAACCTCAAGCGATGAACAGATCATGTTGAGCTTTTGCTTTGGAGAGAGAAAATGGACGTGTGGAATATGAAGGATATAATTTTGAGCCTTTGGTGGAATATAGATAAGTGTGTGTGTGTGTGTATATATGGCTGTCTGTATGTCTGTCTCTGTCTGTTTGAGAGAAATAAAAGAAATATGTTATAGTAATATAGGGTATATAAATGGCTTATTAATTTTACTCTGTGTAAATTACCATGTTTTCAATGTAATATATTGTCATATCTAAGTCTGCCTCTGTCATTTGAGCTCAGACCTGCACTAGTGAACTTATGTTGTAAATAATGTTAGTTTTCAGAGTTGGAAATACTTGAATAAACAATATACCATGCTGAAATGTTTTGCTTAACTTTGGTATATGTACAGTATCTATACTTCAGAATTAGATCATGTAGGTATTGCTTTTGAGTAATACCTTTAAGTGTAATACTGGGGTTATGTTGTGATAATGGCAGCACAGTTGCGTGCAACATTCATGTAAATCAACACTGTCTGAAGAGACAGGCCTCTTAGGCCTTTAATAGGCTGGGAAGGTTTGAACTATTAATGTCTCAATCATGGCTTGACACTGGCTTTACATAAACCTTTTTCATGTTCAGTGTTGAACAACGTGAGCAACGTGTTGGCACTACAAGACTATCTGCTTGTCTGCGACTATAGGACTTGTCTGCGATGTAAAAAAATAAAGCTTTTGCTATGGTCAAAAACTGTCTTACCAGCCTCCACCAACCAACTGAAGATCACCTTGTTCTATAGAGGTTTAGTGGAATATCTTTCAAACTATTAAACTGCTTTTTGCATGTAATGTGAACTTCTTTCTGAATACATTAGAAATGACTAGGAATTGTCAAGTAAATTGCTAGTAAAGCCTTATGGTTTGGAATTGAGTAATTCATTTAAGAAAATTCTGGAAAATGCAAAGTGCTGTGGTACTTTTGTTAAACTAAGATTACTCTTCAATGCAGACCCCCCCCTCCCCCCACTTTATTTTTTGCTTAATCTATTACTTTAATTTTCCTGTTAAAATCAAAAGTGAATTTTTCCTATATGTTTTGTCTAACCTCAAGAACATGTGTTGTTACAGGATGCCTGATGTCATAAAAACAGTTTCTTGTCGTGAAAGTATTTGCAGTCGTTGGTTTTAGTCTTGGTTAAGAGAATTATTTTTGTCAAAAGCAATTTGCCTGTGCAAAAAAACCTCTACTGCAAAAAACCCAATGGAATTTTCCCAAGCACCTGCTATAGCAATATGACTAAGGTGCAAACAAACTGCTACAGGCTTGAATGTTAAACCTGACAACATTAAACAAGTCAACAGTTTGGAATCCTGATAAGATGTGACTGTAAGTGAGTAATCAGTAAAATAACTTCTAACTTCTCTGTATATCACTTTTTGTAATTTGTACATTCCCAATCAGTCAGTTGTTTTTCTTAGTTGCAAAATTTCCATTAAATGGTCACTATAAGCAGTAGGCAAGTATTTTACGCTCTTTAACCAAATCTTTACCAGAGTCGTAATACATTTCCGTTACGGATCTAAATTACTTGTTTATGCCCCTGCCTCCACTTCAGACAATATATCTAATAACTGACCATGACCCACACTAAATGTATTTACATATAAGTACAGGTTTATTTTGTTTAGGTAGTAAATATACAGTACAATATACAGCTTTGTGAGGATACTATTGGGCCTAATTGCTCACTCTAGGTGGCAGCAATGTACAACTGTACGTTTTATTTCAATTGGGTCCCAGAAAAAAAATTTGTCACCCGTTTGATAGTAAAAAGAAATAAGCTATCTGTTTTAAAACAATCTATTAGTGGGAAAACATAAGTACTTTCGCTCGGACCAAGTTTATACAATCTTGAAAAGATAATTAAATGTTTTAAAGATAACGTGTTTCTTTTTAGTGGTGTTTTACACGTAGTCTGCATAAGGAGCGGACAAAACATTCGCGGGCATGTCTTGTCCTAATGACGAGGAATGTGGTTGGGTGTGTTCTAAAGCCAGAGGTCAGTCACTTTGATGCATTTCCTCTTCACTGCTTTTTGATGCTCCCTCCCTGAACACTGTTCTTTCAAATGGAAAATATATTTTTTTTTTTTACATTAGCGTGAACTAATAACACATAATAAGGATGAATTGAATTGGAAAGGGTACGTAACAGCTTTGCATTGCCAAAAACGGGCAAAGAAAATTGTCTGTGTGTGTGTGTGTGCGTTCTTGTGTGTCTCTTTATTAATTTGTTAGGGTGGTTAGTACACTTTTAAAGGAATAGGTGAATGCTATGTGTTTTATTTATTGTATGATTAAACATCAGTGTTGACATGCTTTTCAATTAGTTTAACAAAAAAAAGTATATATTCAGTACTGTACTGTCCAAATGAATACGTTATAACGATTTTTGTGATTTCTGTGTAAATTACGTGTATCCAGTCCATATACTTGAAATGGTAACGGAGTGCATGCTGAAGGTGAATGGGTGTGTGTTTCCAGTTCCCCTCACATTGTTGTTGCTTCCTGATGGGGCTGACAGTCTGGCTGCTGCTGGTGTAACGCCTGGGAGTCAGAGGTCAAAGGAAACCAAAGGCCAGAGGGAAACGGGAACATTCTCATTCCCCGTCCCCACATCTTGTTCAAAAGAAAACATACCCGCTTTCTTTGAAATGCACACACAGGGAGGACTACGGAGAAAACTGATGACATGGGCAGGTGAGTCAGCATAGCTGAGAGAACAAACAGCGGAACATTGACACAGGAAAACGTTTTGTCCAAACCCTGCTCTGAACTCCTGCACATCACATGTGCCCTTAGTACAGTATAGGTCCCCTAGCTATTACTGTGTACTTACTGACCTCAAAAGCCTGCATCCACTAGAATATAAAGAAGAGTATGTATACAAAGTTTGTTTTTTACCTTACAGCATTTGATATTTTCGTACTCTTTACATTAAAACCCATGTTCAAGTTTATTCATAACTCAGACAGATTTTTTCATAGCTATCCTTCAATTTAATGTTGATGGAAGATTCAAAGGAATAATCATATAGTATTTGGTTTGTGGAGTAATTTGGTGGCAATTGCTTTGCAATGAAACCAAAGCTCAAATTCCAGTTTCTTCAAAAAGGTCGGTCTCAACCTATATGGTTTTATAAATACACAAAATATGCATATTTTTTTAGTAACATCATTTATTTTCACCAAAAATGGGTAGTAATCTTGTATCAATACAAAACATTTTTTTATTTCTCCTAGATGGTAAAATCAACAAAATTGTTAGACACCGTTAAGTTGCATAATAATTTATTTAGTCAATGACAGACTTAGCCTAGCAGCAGGTCTTTCTCTTTTTTATTTGCAATGTTCTAATACTCTATTTAAACCTAGTAGGCCTATTCACTGTATTCAATGCACTTATTGGAAACGTGATAGCATTAGGTACTTGATTAGTTAATGCCATTTCCAATGGCCGTCATCAGATGTGCCTCAAGCAGTGACATCTGCTTACCAGACGTTTGGGCCTGTCCGAAAGTATGTTTAAAATCTACTGGTCCGTTTTTTTGCATGCCAAATTAAAATCTTGCAGAACAGGACTCAAAATTGTGCGGTGCTGCTAACCAAATAATACATTTTGGTTGACATTAATGTAAATGTAATTATGTTAAACATTTGCCAGATTGTATTATGTAGCCTATTACTTGTTTTAAAAGATAAATGAGCTATGATGTGAACGAACGTATTGTTTCATGGGGTTAGTAATGTCCTTATTTTTACATTCATACAAGAAGTGATATAATACGGATATCGCAACAATGTATCCGTTTCATTGTACTAGGCTGATTAATTCAACAAGCCTACTGTACAAATTGTCCGAAGGTTTTGATAAAAATTAACAGAAACTAACGTTGTCAACATTTTTCCAGTTGTTCATAACAGGGTACAACAGAAACGCAGTTTAAATACTATATATAGTTTAAGATTTATAACTTTTACATTTTGGCTCGCCACTCCCCCTGTTCTTTCTGAATGGAACATCGTGAAGTGGTCTACTTCTCTGACATTCGGGATTAGCGAATCGCGTGGATCTGACAGCACGGGGGGTGGGCTCCTGTCTGATAAAATGGGAAAAGATGTGGACAAAATATTTTTTATCACAAAGAACTCGCATACGCGTGTTGTAATTTGTTATTACTGTGTTGTGTAACACCAGTTGCATTTTTCTCTTTTCCGTAGTCACATATTTATTTTGAGGATAGGAAAATCCTGCTTTTGGGAATGCTTCCTCGGTCTGCCTGTAAAGGTAAGTGAAGTTTGACGTTCATAAATTGATCGTAAGAAACTGAATGTTTTCTACTTATGCATAAGTAGGAATTTTTTTGTAACGTGTTTTTGTGTAAATTGCATTATTTTATTGAGTATTTGTTAACTTTATAGCTTTGCCATTGCAACAATTAATTTATTAGAATCGTGGAACCTATCGGTATAACCTCTTGGAAGGAATTAGTATCTTTCAGATCTAAACTGTAACTTTAGATAACTTTAACGTGACCACAGTTAAACCATACCCAGGGTTATTTTAATGATCGAAGGCCTGCATAATCAATAGGTAGCCTATAATCTGCAGACCACTCAACCACTAAACTAACCCCACTTCATATTTTTATGATAATTCCTGTTGTGCCTATAAATCAGACGTTCTAATAATACTAATGATAATACTAATATCTTTAAATAATTTGGAGTGTATTTTTGTTCAGGGGAGCAGAGAGTGACAGCTGTTTTAGTGAATTCACACCAAAAGTCATGTTGCACTGGACCCCGTCTGATTGGAAAGTATTAATACTGGTCAGCCTACTGTGGGAATGCCTCTTGGCAGCAGATCTGAAGCCCACTAGATGGCCCCTCTACAGCCAGAAGCCTCTGCTGCTCGCCTGGAATGCCCCGACAGAGGACTGCAAGCCGCGTCACGCTATTGAGTTTCAGTTGGACCAGTTTCAGATCGTGGCCTCCCCCAACGAGGGCTTTGTGAAACAGAACCTTACCATCTTCTACAAGAATCGCTTGGGCTTGTACCCATACTATGAAGATGGTGCCGCAATCAACGGCGGGCTGCCACAAGTGGCCAGTCTCAGCCAACACCTGGAGAAGATGCCGGCAGGTGTTCAGCGGTACATCCGTGAACCGAGTGCCAAGGGGCTGGCCGTTATCGACTGGGAGGAGTGGCGGCCACTCTGGATACGCAACTGGGACGCAAAGGATGTGTACCGCCGCCGGTCCAGCCAGCTAGTGACCCAGAAGAACCCGACGTGGCCAGTGGAGCAGGTGGGCAGGGTGGCCCAGCAGGAGTTTGAGATGTCAGCCCGCAGGTTCATGCTGGAGACCCTGAAGTTGGCCAAGAGCCTGCGGCCCAACCAGCTGTGGGGCTTCTACCTCTTCCCGGACTGCTACAACCACGACTACAGGCGCACGCTGGAGAACTACACGGGCCGCTGCCCGGACGTGGAGGTGTCCCGCAACGATCAGCTCAAGTGGCTTTGGACAGAGAGCACAGCCCTGTTCCCCTCGGTCTACATGGCCAGCGTGCTGCGCTCCTCGCCGTCCGGCCGCCAGTTTGTCCGCAACCGCGTGCGGGAGGGGATGCGGCTGGCGTCGTCGGGGGACGGCCTGGCGCGTCCGGTCTTTGTGTACGCTCGGCCCACCTACACCAGCTCCCTGGACCTGCTGACGGAGGTGAGGACACGGTTGGGGGCCTCTCCGACTTCCGTCACGTCGCTGTAGCGATGTCATGGTGACCTCCTCCGTGACACCCTGATAAAAATGTAAAAATGACGGTTGAATAATGCGTCATATTGTCAAATATTTGGCGCGACAACCCGTTGAATATGTGAGCATGACACGGCTAGACTCATCACTCTAGGCCTATACAGAAGGAGGCATAAGCGATGCCTATAAGCTTAGAATATGGCATATTTTTGAATATTTTATTCAATCATGTCATTGCTCTGAAAACAATTTTTCTGTGTGTGTGTGATTGTGTCCATACTGCTTCTTCCTCTCGACTCCCCATAATCTCTTCCTGCAGCCTTTTCCTGCTGTATTCGCTTGACACCCCAGCACTCCACTCTAGCGTGTGTGAGTGAGCAGGATGGGTGTTGGTAGTGTTACGGTTCTTTCTCACACCCTCCAGAGAGCACTCCCTTACCAGGGAATGCACTGATAAGCACCGCTGACTTACAGTACAGAGGTCATTGAAGGAATCCAAATTTTCCCGTGTGCTTTAGGCATTGGTCGTGCAATTTTTATTACCACTATAATGAAGTCTGAGGAAATAACTTGCTTTACAGGTGCAACATGTGTTGTTTCTTATTTTAGCGCGTAGGGCGTTAGGCAGTCATGAGTCAATCGTGGCAGCTGCTTGTGGACAGTGTGCACAACCACTAAGAACGGAACTTATTGCTAGGCTTGAAAATACATTGAAAGTGATTTGTAGTACGATGAAACTGAAACTGCTAATGCTAATCAATTACTGCTTGAAGACCGACTTTGTCGCCAACATCTTGTCCCTTTACTAAACTGTTCTTTATTATGAATAACTGATTTCCATTATGTTATATATCTATAGATCGACCTGATCTCTACCATTGGAGAGAGTGTGGCATTGGGGGCAGCCGGAATTATTCTTTGGGGTGACTCTGCTTATGCAAGCAGCAAAGTAAGTCGTCATGTTCACATGTGTTAGCCGCACGGAAACACTTGTTTACTCCTAGAGTATGTTGAGTTCTGAGTGTCTATTATTATTCTCTTGACTTCCAGACCAGCTGCTCCAGCCTGAATGACTACTTGCGAGGTCCACTGGGACGGTACCTGCTCAATGTCTCCACAGCAGCAGAACAGTGCAGTAAGACGCTGTGTGGGTCCCACGGCCGCTGCCTACGAAGACAGCCTGACACTGACACATACCTCCATCTGAACCCCCTCACACACAGTATCATCAGTCAGGGTGGTAAACTGGCTGTCACAGGCCAGCTGGGGGACACAGAGAAGATGTCCTTGAACACAACGTTCCAGTGCCAGTGCTATAGTGGCTACCAAGGAGAGGGTTGTGTCCAAAGTGACCCCCAAAGGCCAAAAGGGGAAGCATCCCAAGTCTTAGCGTCCCTGTTGCAATGTGCAATCTTGGTTATCATCACCCTCCTATGTTGAAGTACTGTACACACATTTATGATTCTGATCTTGTGAGTACTAGGAACTACGCACACATGCATAAACACATAGTAACCATTTAGGTAAAAATAGGCGATTTGGTTGTCTCCTACATTGCTGAGTCTGTGATGAGATGTATTGGAGAAACACTGTGGCGCTTATGGTAAGAGGTTTTGGTTGCCTGGGTTTTTCATAGAGTGGAAAGCTTGCTGGAAATAACTTTGTTTACATTGCTTTCTCCTCACCTTTCCACTGTCAGTTTCAATTTCTCAAGGTGTCACAGCAGGATCCCAAAGTTAACAAGATGTGTTTTGTGAAAGTGTGTGTATGATTTGGACGCATTTTTGTGTGGTGAAATGGGAATGGAATTGCGCTCAATACTGGGATTAGCAATTCCTTCTGTATTTGTTGAGAAAGACATGATTATTTATTTGAATATGTATTTTGTTGTGTTTTAACTTTTAGGTGTTTTTGTGTCCAAACTTTGACTACTATTCTTGTTAGTGAATTTACTGACCATTACAGAACTTAGTTTGAATTTGAGGTTATTGTATTGTCCTATTTTTTTTTTTTTTTTGCACTTTCGCATTATATGCAACATTCATTAATATTTCTCTCATTTATTAAATTGAATAAGTGGGATTTTCTTTTAGAGCAGACAACCCTTTTGTAACATTTCAAGTTGTGGAAATAAAATGTTTTTGACTTGTTAGCCTACTGATGTGTGTTCATATTAAACCTACTTTTTCTTAAAAGAAAGCCAAGCACTATAGCAGCATGATTTGAATGTCTAGATGAATTAACTTTTATTTTTAAAATGACAACTGAAATTACTATCATATTATTTGAAAAGTCTGGGACGCATATAAGTTTTTCAAAGGAAGAGAATTCCCTAGCTAGTCGTTCTGGAGGGACACACATCTGACTTGCACTTGGACGCATGCTTTGATGCTTAGTTAAACCACATATCCCGTGCCCTGGTAATTGTAGGGTACCCTGAGCCAAAATCTATTTTCTGTCCCTTGTAAGTTTTCAGCAGACTTATTAGTTCAAAGAAGCTTGTAGCTAGACAATACTGTAGCATAGTCTAGGTAAAACTTCCACTTAAATAGCGTTAAAATAAAAACGTATCCAAACGTTCGAATACTGACGTCTCAATGCACTAGTCCACATGCTGGCGATAACCGTCGAAGCGATTATGTTCTAGTTTTGCTGTTGGTATTTTACAAACTTTGATATGCTGCTGTTACTGTACCTTTAACAAAGGCTAAACGTAGCCGCCTTTTACGATTTTGATTGGTGGTTAGAAGTCCCTCCATCTGGCAACTACTTTGTTATTTCCCGTTACAACTTTTTCGAATTATGGCGATAATTACACAGTTTCGAACTTTCCTGCATGGTCAGTTCTCAGCGAAACTTAACGTAGCCAGTTAACTGTTCACATCGTCACGTTCCTTAGCTGACATGGGTAAGTTGATGAGCTTTTAATGTATTTTAAATAGCTGATTGATAGCTTAAACTGTATTTAGATCGTAATTTGTTTATTTAACGACCATGTGATGTGTGTCATATGACATGTCATCTTGCACTGAATCATTCATGTCATCTGCTGCTTATCAATATGGAACAAATGGACATACAATGTATTTTCTTTGATTTTGATTAGACTTTTAAGATAGGTAATAGCATTTCTATAAAACAAAACTAACCTTAATAATAACTTTAATGGTAAAGCTGTGGACTTTTTTTTGTCTCCCCTTCTTACTCAGGCATGGGTGGCCTATTTCCTGGGGTGCTGCTATGTGTGAGTGTGGTCGGTGTCGACCTTGCCTTTCAGTATGGAGAAGAACTGTTTCCATTTTCTGAAGTGCCTTTCATCTCGGTGTGGAATGCTCCTACGGCACTGTGTTACACCCGTTACGGCGTGGACCTGGACCTCGGAGTGTTCCACATTGTCCAAAACCAGAATCAAAGCTTTATGGGTGAAAACATAACCATCTTCTATGCCGATAAACTTGGTCTCTATCCACGATACACGCAAGGGCAGGCCATCAACGGTGGTGTACCACAGAACGCTAGCCTCGACAGTCACCTCCGGGCTGCAGCGGAGAACATCCGGACTGACATCCCAAACAGAGACTTCCAGGGTCTAGCTGTAGTGGACTGGGAGAGCTGGAGGCCTGTATGGGAGCGCAACTGGGAGAGCAAGCAGGTGTACTGGGAAGGATCGAGGGCTTTAGTGAGGGCCAAACACCCTGACTGGACCCCAGCCCAGGTGGAGGTAGTGGCCCGCAAGGAGTTTGAGGCGGCCGGTAGGGCCTTCATGGAGGGGACTTTGAGGTTGGGGCTGAAGGATCGACCCCAGGGGCTATGGGGCTTCTACGGCTTTCCGAGCTGTTACAACTACTACAGTGACAAGATCGTCAACTACACGGGCAAGTGTCCTCCCATCGAGCTCACCAGGAACGACAAGCTTTTCTGGCTCTGGAACGTCTCCTCGGCCCTCTACCCGGAGATCTACCTGAGTCTGGAAATGCGGGGGCTGGGCAAGGAGGTCCTCCTCTACAGCCGCAACCGCGTCCTGGAGGCCATGAGGGCCGGGGCGCAGGTCACCCCAAAGGCCCCCCTGGTGATCCCCTACGCTCGCATCGTCTACACCTACTCCCTGGACTTCCTCTCTCAGGTAGGGAGACGGCAGACGTTTGAGTTTCATTCCATGTGGAAGAGTGGGAGGTGTGAATTTACTTTTAATTTTTCCTTTTTTGCTCCACCTGCCACAGGAACACCTTGCGGCCACAATTGGAGAGAGTGCTGCCCTAGGATCTGCTGGGGTGGTGCTGTGGGGGGATATGACCTATGCCAAATCTAAGGTACAGCACTGATGTGATATGAGGGGGAAATATTCCCATTAGCGAGCTTCTCTCACCAGTGACTGGTTTGTTTTGCTTCCTCCTAGGCCTCCTGTGTGGCGGTGAAAAGCTTCATCGACGACACACTGGGCTATTACCTGGTGAACGTGACCACCGCAGCCTACCTGTGTAGCCAGGCTGTGTGTTCCTCGCAAGGCCGGTGCCACAGGAAACATCCAGGCTCTCGGGCCTACCTCCACCTGGATCCCTCAACCTGGACCGTTGTGGCTGAGAAGAGGCCAGAAGGGGGGCAGCGATTCCGAGTACTGGGGGAGTCGAGGCCAGAGCAGGCTGGGGAAATGAGGTCCCAGTTCCAGTGCCAGTGCTACCCAGGCTGGGGAGGAAGTGACTGCTCCAAACCCGTTTAGGTCTCAACACAGCCTGGCTCGGTTATAGATGCACCGGGGTTGTACATCATCCAATTGTATTAGTCATTTTATATCATATCTGCGCAAAAACAATATGTCTCTTCTTTATTTGAATAGAGATTTACCAAAGCTGAGGGGTGGCATCTAGTTTCTGCTTATTGTGGAGTCTTGAGAAGGTGCATCAAAAGGTTTCACAATTTTAGCAAAAAGGAAATGTTTGTCCCTGTTGTGAAGATTTAATCAAGAGAACGAATGCTTTTACATTCCATTCTATTATGTAAAGGAATTGATACTCCAATACTTATAGAATACATTCTATCAATTCAGGTGTGAGAGATCAATGTTTTATTTTTGTCAAAAATGCTCCTAATGCAACTGTAATAATAGCCCATTGTGCAATATTTTTTTAAAGATCGTTTCCTGCTCATACTACATATGTACTAAACTCTTATGTTAAAGGTCTGCTGTTTCCAGGTGTCTTCTTTCTTCGTTTTGCTGCGGTGGTGGTGGTACAGATTAGATGACATGTGACATGTTCTGTGACCAGATGCTGGCCACTAGGTGGCAGTATGCAATAACCTAGGCTAAGGGGAAGCCATCTCATCTGAATAATAGGATAAAAAAAATGTCGACCCTCTGAACAAGAATCAAAATGGCATGTAATCATTAAATAAAGGACTTGACAAGAGCGGTCTGACATCTCAGCTCCACAGCCTACAAAGAGGCCTTGTTATATGCTAGACAAAACTAACATTTGCCGAGCACCAATAGAGCTGGGGAACATGGGCCGAACCAATGACCTTGATTGATTTACAAGTACTATATACAATGCTTTTTATATCTGATAGCTTCTCTAAAGTGTCTGCGTAGGCTGTGATTTCCCTGTCTCCCTGGAGCATGGGTGGACTGAAGGCCAGACTCCCAGACGGTCTGTGTTTTCCCTACTGCCCTCCCTTTGTGGATGGTGCGGAAATTAAGAACGGACAAGAGATTATATTGGAGAGCGGAGATGAGATAGCTCAAGTGTGCTGTTTCCACATGCGGTGTCCTCCCATTGTTTGTTGCTGTGCTTTTTGAGTCTGGAGATTAAACTGAAGTCAATCCAGTTTTCACGTCGGCCTATCTGTATGCACGAGCGGCGTAACCTCTGTCACCACTTTACGGCTTGGTGAAAACAAACAGACGAGGAAAAGGCTCAACAAATTTGTTGACTAATAATTAGGTCGGAGGTGAACCTGTCAGACAAACGGCTGCCTCTCGGATTGATTGACGTTCAAGCAAAGCGCTCTCGCAAACTGTTCCCTCGGATGGTTATTTTCTCTTTCTCGGAAGCGTAAAATTACCAATCCCCCTCTGTCCGACGGAAGAGGGAGGGGAATGTTTTTGTCATGATCTTTTTAAAAGGCATGAAATATGGTGTGATTGAGAGGAATGAAAGATGAGGCTGCCATACACCTATCAGAAGAGGGAGGACATTAGGATATAAGGATATGGGATAGAATACAACTGTGTCACTATGTAGCGTGGTGCTTAGATCAACAATCCATGATGGTTCTACCAATCCATTTTGTAGCAAGACGACCTCAACCTAAAAAGAAAACACCACAGGATCACGCAAGGTTATTCAAGACAAAGGTCAAATCCATTGAGTTGACTGATATTCTTTCTTGACGAAGGTATTTTCCCATTAGACGAGCCCGAATAGCTGCAAGCATGGTGGATATGTGTATCCATCGCTCTTTGTATATACCTCTCTCTCTTTCTTTTGCTCTGTCTTTCTCTCTCTCCAGCCCCTGTCACACCCAGCCGTCTCTCCATCCCTCTGTTCATGTCCTCCCATCGCTGTGTTTCTTCATTTTGGTGTCTCGCTCTGTCAACCCCCCCCACACCCCCTGTGGTCATGCAGTCCTCCACCCCCACCCCCTCCCCCTCCACCCCCGTTGCCGCCCCCTTGCTCCCCGCTCGGGAGACGGCCTCGCTTCGCTCTCGCTTTAATCTGCCGTTCGTCACGCTCTCTGTCTGTGTCCTTCAGGAGAGTCTGGGTCTCTCTTCAGGTTGGAGGACTCTTGTTTACGCATTCTTCCCACACATTAGCGCGGTCAGGTGTCCGTCCATCCGTCCAGCCTACGATGGGGGGTTCTCTGGAGTAAATAGGCCAGGTGGGCAGCTGTCACCAGACTGTTCACTCTCATTTACAAAAGTCCAGTCTTCATAATGACACCTACGCGCCACCGTAGGCGCGACGTCCTGCGTGGACTTAACCAATCTGAACGCAACCAGGAATTGCATTGACGTGCATACTGAGACAGCGTCGACGGGAGACTGAAGATGTCAAGAAATCTGTCACACAAAATGGCCAATGACACGGCCCCCTTATCACATCTCCACGAAATGTAAGTGAACGAAATGGGGGATGAGGGAGCGTCGGAGACGGGCGAGTGAAAGGATGAGAGGAGGTGCGAGGCAGAGGTCACCGCGCCCTGCCTCTCGGAGATGGGGCTCTGATTGCGGTCTCTCCACTAAATGGCCATTTCTCCAACAGCAGAATCACGCTGAGTGGCAGCCCGAGAGCACCTCGCCGTTGAACATGTCACGAACAAAGCCAACGACTGAATGCAGATGGCGGAAAATGATATTCCATTTCTTTGCCCTTGTTAGATAAATGAATGTCACCTTTGGACAAAAAAATCTCAGTGGGGGGATGTGGGTGGAGCTGACAAGCAAATGTGCACAGTGTGTGTGTGTGTATGTGTGTGTGTGTGTGTGTGTGTACATGTGTGTGGATCTGTGGATGTGTATCTGTGTAGATGTGATGTGTGTGCATTGTGTTTGTGTGTGTGTGTGAGTGTGTGTGCCAGAAAGTTCATGTGCAGGCAGTCAGTGTTACACAAGCAGAGTTCTGCACTGTACCTGTGCATGTGTCCGTGTGTATTTGTGTATGTATGGCTGTTAAGGATGGGCTGTCTCTGCTGTACGGCCCCTGATGAGAGGTGACCTGACAGACTGTCACATGTGACTTCTCCTGCAATAGGCCGCTCTGTCCTCAGCCCCCTCTAGCCCGCCAGACTCCATTAGATATCACAGAACACGGGAAACAGTCTCTCTCTCAAACACACACACACACACACACACACACACACACACACAAACATCCACATTGACACACACACACAACCCCACTCACATCGAAGGTAGACTCACGTACAGGTTGCTTTAACCAAACTTCCCGTATGACGATGTCCAGCCCTGGAAGTCACTCAGGTGGAAAATGGCACCTCAAAATCAATTGTTAATTGAAAGAATTTCCTCTAGCAGTGACCAATCAAGTGGCCACAATGTGCTGTCTCCTCCAAAGTACGACCAATCAATTGCTCACAAAAGGTCTCATGTATTATGTTGCTGTTGATAAAATGTAATTGTTCTGTTTTCATAAACAAACACTGACGAGTATCGAACGGACAGTGTGAAAATATAAGCAAGCCAAAAAGGATCTATAGAAAAAACGTTGTTTTAAATCAGCTGTCAAAGATGACCTTTCACAACCTTCATTTTGTAATTATTTTAAACTGATGTGTTTCTTGCTGGCGCATAATCTATTTAGCATTCCTCCTCTTCACCGCCTCCTCCGTTTTGCAGAGTTTGATCTCAACTCATTTGAATAAACATTTTGCTCCAAATTAGTCTGGGTAATGAAGTAGCGCTCCGTAGAAAAAAGAACGCTTTTGTTGTGAGATTGGCGAGACTTGGCGGTCGGTGTCACAAAGCGGTGGAGGAGAGGCACCCTGGTCACTGCGCCACACCGAGACGGTGATTGGATTTCTCGATGTGTTTTCGCCACGGCATACCAATAATGACTTGTCATTTACCAGCCAGTCTGACTGTGAGACAAGCTAGAGGTGGAGATCCAATCGCATTACCGCCATATCTATAGAATCCATGTTGAGCCCTTGTCACACACACCCACCTGCTCGCTTTGTGTCAGCAGCAGAGTGCTTGTGCAGCGAATGCTGTTCTTAGTTGACTTGCTCTATTGGGGCTGCTGTATCAGTGGGCTGTTTATGATACCTGATGGTGTTCAGTGGCCTGTACAGCAACTGTCACCAGGCTTGTTTGTTTGTTAAATAGTCCCTGCATATTAATGTCAAGAAAACAAACATTGAGTCAACAGCGTTCAGAGCAGTAGCTAAGGTGATGGCTTGAGGACTGCCTCCATTGTAAGGCATGGCGCTGCTTTGACAAGGACAATGCTGATGGCACTCAGTTCTACATGCCTTTGAAATCTCGCATAGAAGGCCTCAAGAAAGGCTATGGAGACATCAAGAGTTGGACGTGGGAATATTTTCTCCTGTATACCTCACAATATCTAATCTGAGATTATTATCTTCAGCCCCTCCAAATGCCACTGACTCAAAACCAAGTGCAACAGATCTCTTGGTAAAGGATATAGTCCCTTAACCACACTACAAATATATGGTTGGTCATCTCCTCATCTTCTTTCAAATGCCTTCTAAAGACCAGAAGCATTCCCAATCTAACCATTTATATCTCTGCCTGCTGTGGTTTGTTTCATCGTTTGATTTTTGTATTCCAATTGTTTTTGTTAATTTTCTTTAAAACCTTTTTGTTTTATAAATCTTAATATAAGTCCATTTGTACGACACTTTCTTGCTTAAATTGTACACTGATGTCTTGTTAAAGCACTTTGTATTGTTAGGCAATGGAATAGCTGCTACATGCATAGTAGCTAATTGGGATCCTAATAATAGTCCAAGCCATAAATCATTGGCGAACCAGAAAGCGAAGGAGTGGCAAAGAAAGAGAGAAAAAGATAAAAATAGAGAGACAGAGAGAAGGAGAGAGACGGAGCGAACAAGAAAGTGAGAGTGTAACAAGATACATTGTAAGAAAATTATTTGCAAATTTCCTCACCCCAGTTTTTTCCATCCAAACTCATCCAAGTAAAATTGCGCCTTTCATCTTATCACATGTCTGATATAATTCTTGAAGATTCAGCATGCTCTACATTTTCAATTAACTGAACCCCCTCCTCCTCCTCCTCCAGACACAACTCAATGAGAGCCTTCTCCATTCAGGACTACATAGGCAACTCGTCTTTGTAATGGAGAGGACTGCAGACATCACAGTTTATATTTTATTCCTTCCTTTCTTGAACATAGAATATAGCAGTACATTTTTTGTAAATAGTTTTCCCTAGTCCAAATGTGTGACATGACAACTGTGAAATCTTTCAACATTTTGTGTTAAAATGTATGTTAGTTTTCAGTTATATCTTTATTTGACTGCTTTCGTCTCCCCTCTAATTGTGCAGTCCTCCCTGCTCCCCTATCCTGATCTACCTTGATATTTACTTGCTCTCTGGGTGAGCTATTCAATGAGAGAATTAGGAACACGCACATGCACAAACACACCAACACATAGGCACATAAATCTGAGATTATTTCAGGAATCTCGGATTGCTGTTGTTAGGTCTTAACAGAAATGTCACGGTGAATCGTAACCTTTACCGGAGCACGTTATCTGCTCTGATAGCATGGCTCGGGTTGGGATGGGGGGACCACGACGATGCGATTGGATTTGAAAGGTCCCCGTCGGAGTCATGGCCACAGGCTATCTTGCCTTCTCAGTTCACCAACACCAGCGCTACACACACCAGGCTATTCCACTCCAACCACACACATACATCTACACTCACTCATTGAGCGAGCGGACACACACACTCACGCTGACAGACACGCAGCACAATTATTTGATTTGTCCCAGCATATATGCATCACCATGCAAAGCATCAGCACTCAATTAATCCGCTGTGGCTGGTGAGCAGAAGCTAGTTCATTCTGTCTGGAGAGAGAGAGAGAGAGAGAGAGAGAGAGAGAGAGAGAGAGAGAGAGAGAGAGAGAGGAGAGGAGGGAGAGAGAGAGAGAGAGAGAGAGAGAGAGAGATAAAAGAGGAGAGGGGATTTGCCTTTTCCTAGAAATGTAGATGGCCTCTATAGTGTGTTGCCCGGCTGTTTCATGAGAACAGGGCACGAGCGAGATGAGGGGAGGCTGGATATTGAAAGTAGGTCTGCTTGTAAAAGTGCTGACACTGGCATCTGTCACCACAGGATATAGCGGAGATAGGATATCTTTGGACGTAGTTCGAAACAAATATAGATAGGCATAATAGGCAAAGCAGCGGGTGTGGGAGGAGTTCGGAGAAACCATGGAGAAGGACTTTCGGCTGGCACCAAAGCGGTTCTGGAAGACCATCCGACACCTCAGGAGGGGAAAGCAGGGAACCATCCAAGCTGTATACAGTAAGGATGGGACGTTGTTGACCTCAACTGACAAGGTGATTGGGAGGTGGAAGGAACACTTTGAAGAACTCCTGAACTCGACAAACCCACCCTCTATAGTAGAGACAGAGCTGGAGGATGATGGGGGATCAGCATCAATCTCCCTGGCGGAGGTCACTGAGGTAGTCAAACAACTCCACAGTGGCAAAGCCCCAGGGGTTGATGAGATCCGCCCAGAAATGCTGAAGGCTCTGGGTGTTGAGGGACTGTCATGGATGACACGTCTTATCAACATTGCGTGGAAGTCGGGGACAGTACCTAAGGAGTGGCAGACCGGGGTGGTGGTTCCCCTGTTCAAAAAGGGGAACCGGAGAGTGTGTGCCAACTACAGAGGCATCACATTACTCAGCCTCCCCGGGAAAGTATACTCCAGGGTGCTGGAAAGGAGGGTTCAACCAATAGTCGAACCTCGGATTGAGGAGGAACAATGCGGTTTCCGGCCTGGTCGTGGAACAACGGACCAGCTTTTTACCCTCGCGAGGGTCTTTGAGGGGGCCTGGGAGTATGCCAATCTGGTCTACACGTGTTTTGTGGATTTGGAGAAGGCGTATGATCGGGTTCCCCGGGAGATACTGTGGGAGGTGCTGCGAGAGTATGGGGTGAGGGGGGTCTCTACTCAGGGCCATCCAATCTCTGTACTCCCAAAGCGAGAGCTGTGTCCGGGTCTTCGGCAGTAAGTCGGACTCGTTTCCGGTGAGGGTTGGCCTCCTCCAAGGCTGCGCTTTGTCACCTATCCTGTTTGTGGTCTTCATGGACAGGATCTCACGGCGTAGCCGCGGGGGAGGGGGGCTGCGGGTTGGTGGACAGAGGATTGCATCACTGCTTTTTGCAGATGATGTGGTCCTGATGGCATCATCGGTCTGCGACCTGCAGCACTAATTGGATCGGTTCGCAGCCGAGTGTGAAGCGGCTGGGATGAGGATCAGCACCTCCAAATCTGAGGCCATGGTTCTCAGCAGGAAACCGATGGATTGTCTACTCCAAGTAGGGAATGAGTCTTTACCCCAAGTGAAGAAGTTCAAGTATCTCGGGGTCTTGTTCTCGAGTGAGGGGGAAATGGAACGAAAGATGGGCCGGAGAATTGGAGCAGCGGGTGCGGTGTTGCAGTCGCTTTATCGCACCGTTGTGATGAAGAGAGAGCTGAGCCAGAAGGCAAAGCTCTCAATCTACTTGTCCATCTTCGTTCCTGCTCTCACCTATGGTCATGAAGGGTGGGTCATGACCGAAAGAACGAGATCGCGGATACAAGCGGCGGAAATGAGTTTCCTCCGGAGGGTGGCTGGCATCTCCCTTAGGGATAGGGTGAGAAGTTCAGCCATTCGTGAGGGACTCCGAGTAGAGCCGCTGCTTCTTTGCGTAGAAAGGAGCCAGTTGAGGTGGTTCGGGCATCTAGTAAGTGTAGCCTATATGAGGTAGAAGCTAGCAATGTAAAAATAATAATCTAGTTATCAGAAGTTCTAAATTCGACTCTGGGAGGAAGTTGGTATGGTGTTTAATAAAAGACAAACACTGTACTGTAGTGCAAAAGTGATAATGTATTTTTGTATATTTGCAGAAGAGAACATTTACAGTATTTACAATGTGCACAGTACCAATCATTAACAAGTTAGTTCAATTATTTCAATGAACACACAGGTCAAAAGATGGTTCCAACCATAGAACAAATCCAAAACATAGGTTGCAGCCCAAAGTTCATTAAGCCCAGTGGAAGGCGTTATTGAGAGTCCAGGGGTTACCCAGTTCACTTGTGGGAAAAAGTTCAAAGAATCTGTATGGATATCAGGTTATGTGTGTTTGTGTGTGGGAGAGCAAGCTCCAGCGCCTCCTACCGCACTAGCAGAAGTTGCAGTTGGTTGTTCTCTCTTGGGTTCAGGCTCGAGGCCTATTCGTAGCTCGCCATCCATGAAAGGAACCTGGCCAGTTCTCGCTTTCACAAGGCTCAAATGACAGTAGTTTCACAAAGTGCGAAGGCATCTGCAGCAGCTCTAACAAGTCCCAGTCCCACACACGCTCTCCCAACAAATGCGCACCGCCATGTTTATTCAAACTACCGCGGATGTCTCACAAAGTCTCGCAGCAAATCTCGTGGCAAGTCTCGCGATACTTCAGACTTAGACTTATAAACGGTGGAGAAGGGACAAAGGAAAAAAACAGAGAATGGCCAACAAGCAGAAAAACAGCTGGGTTACACCAGGATGCCACCTGGCCGCCTCCCTAGGGAGGTGTTCCAGGCAAGTCCAGCTGGGCGGAGGCCGCGGGGCAGACCTAGGACCAGGTGGAGGGATTATATCTCCACACTGGCCTGGGAACGCCTAGGAATCCCCCAGTCAGAGCTGGTTAATGTGGCCCGGGAAAGGGAAGTTTGGGATGCCCTGCTGGAACTGCTACCTCCGCGACCCGACCACGGACAACGCGGATGAAGATGATGATGATGATGATGATGATGATAATAGGTAAAGATATGTCAAAAGTGAGACATTTCAAGCGCTCTATACAAAACTCAGTCCTTCTTATTCCTTGAGCAGATTTATTCATTTTTGTATTATTATTATACATTTCTAATGTAGAGTGTTAAAAAAAAAAGAATTTACAAAACATTAATAGAATTCCACAATCTTGTGACAGGTGAGACCACATGTCTACTCAGGAATTGTGGGTTGTTCTCTGGGATTTCACCGCGAGCTCACCTATGAGCGCCAGATTCTGGGATAGAAGGTTGGCAGGTGTTTTTCCTAAATTATATTACATTACATTACATTAATTTAGCAGACGCTTTTATCGAAAGCGACTTACAAAAAATAGTGCCTACAAAAAGACAAGGTAAAAAGTCAGGTAGATAAAAATAAGTGCATCCGGAACTAATCACCTAGATAAGAGCTAAGCAAGTGCTACATCAGGATACAAAACAGAACCATCGCAAACCAACTACAAACAAGTTCTAAATAAGATAGTATACACGGAAATTAATATTCTTCTCTTAACTTTATGTCAACAAACGAAGGAAAGGTCAGGATCTTATGATTTTTAGGTAAGGCTTGGCTGCAGAGCGACACATTTCCGTTTCACAGTATTTAATTTTGTCGTCCATGTAGTTCCAATATTTCTATTTATTTTATAACGTTAGTTTAACTAATGTACGCTTCTCTTCACCTCTTCATTTCAACCGCGGTGTGAATAAGAACTGGAAACATCCTGGAATGATGTTTTTTTATTAAATTATTTCAAACAGGCAATTCTTTACTTACCCATCAGGGGGCAGTAGTGTTAAGTGTTAAACAAAAGGACACTAATCAGCAAGGTTTAGGGGAGAGGATTCTTTTTTCAGTCAAGTTGCCCAGTGAAGACTGAAATTATCCTTGTAATATTATTCTTTGCAAGCATTAATTCGTTCACCTAATTTCATTTCTAATAATACACTTGTATTCATTACATGACATACTTCATATTTTTGTTATATTTATTTTAATCAAAAGCTACAATTTTGATTGCAACCAATATAGCATATTTTCAATATACGTATAGTCCAAGAAATACAAATAATAATACGACTTTTCTTATAATAGATAATCCATCATTACTGTTTAAATACGTACATATCTGTCTGATTGTGGGTTGGCAAAGGCATCATCTAATCAACACAAAAAAAGATTCATATTTTTGCCAAACAATAAACAGCCTTTTTTTAAACATGTAATAATCATAGCATCAACAAATCTCTACCTGTATGATTAGTAATGCATCTAACACAAAAAAGGAAAAAGGCATATTTGACATACTCTCTGATGTCCTCACAAGAGGCTGCTAAAAAGCTGGCTCCTAGTTTGCTCAGCCACCACCCAAATTCCCCTCCACACACACACACACACACACACACACACACACACAGCATCTGCACCTGTTTCCTAGACAACCGCCATTTAAAGGGGCAGTCCTGGTTATTGACCGCCTGCCCTTGACCAAAACAACGGTAACTTATAGCGGTTGGGCTCAGGCTCTGAGTTTTCAGCTCAGTTGATACTCAGCGTCTCTGAGAGACCGGTGGATTGTTGCTGAGTAAAGCCCTCCCAGCTTGGCTTGGAGGTCACAGTGTAGGTAGGCAGCGGGCGGCTCTTCCCTCTGGGAACTAGTAGAAACAGTGATTAGGGGAGAAGGGAAACGATGGACTGTCACGCAAGCCTAATTCCAAAGCCTATTCACGAAGATTACTATGGAGACTTTCATTACAGCATCCATTCTAGTCGGTAAAAAGACCGTAAAACCAGAAGATGAATTAACTGTGAAGGCTCGCTGTTGGATGTTTTGTAGTGTTTTCAAGCCCTTTTACACTCCCCCAATTTACTCTCATAACATCAACACAAAGCCTGATGTCTTAATCTGGCACCCCATCCTTCTTTCCTTCTCGTCATTATGGGGAAATAATAGTTCCTGAACAGGTGAAGTCAGTCATGCGAAACTAATGGGATTTTCCCCCTCGGTGTTGCGGCGTAACCTCCCACCCTCAGGGAGAAACACACCCGATGCTCCTACGGCGACACGGACAGGCAGGCAGACAGCGACAAAGAGAAAAGGCACGTCAAGACGCTGTGAGCCAGGAGAGGAGGGTTTTGTTCTGGAGCGCCGCAGCTGCGGATGTCATCGCGTGTGTCGACGCTGTCTGCCTGGAGATCTGACAGGCCTGAGCGTCGGCGTTGTACGACATCAACAGGTTTGCCGTCTGGATCTCCGCTGGCTTCCCCGCTGGGCCCGCTTCGTACCGGGGCACGTTGCCGCGCTGTTAACTCCCCGTACGAACGGCACATTCCCACCCAATACAACGGCACGCGACACCTTGACTGAGATATACAGTAGGAGACTGACTCTTAGGCAGACAGATACAGCCAGATACAGGCTGATCAAATATTTTGATCCAGCGTGAAAAAAAGGCCGCGGGGTGGCATTCTCTATCTCTCTTTCTTATTCTGAGCGGCATCTGCAGCCTTCAAGGTCACCCAGATGGCGTAGCTCAGCCTCAATCTTCCCCCAAAGTAGCTACTCACCCCCCCCCCTTTTTTCCCCTTCCCTCACTCTCTCTTTCCTCCCCATTTCTTTGCCCCCCTCCCTCCCGCTCTCTTTCCTCCGTCTCCTTGGCTCTGCTCCCTCCTGCGTTCTTCCCCTGATCGGGCGGCAGACAGCGTGTAAGTGCTCCAGCCCAGCCAAGTCTCTGGGAGCCCTGGTGATTGGCTGTGCTCGGCGGCACGGCTCACAATCGATTAGGGCACGGTGCGCTCTGGCTAACAGCTTTTCTCCGCCGCGCCCGTGGCTTTGATACTGTCCCGCAGACTCCGACTCTGCCCCTAACCCTTCACCCTCTCTGCCTGCCCCCCGTTGTTCTCTGTTCCTTGCCCTCTCCTGTCTTCCACTCCAGTCGTCCCCTGTCCCTTTTGTGGCCTCTCGACGCGGACCGCCGGGAAACTGTCTGGGCGCTCCTCTTCGGACGTACCCTGGCAGCTTGCTGTCCTGTAGCCTGCTCCTTGAGGGCTCCTCTCCACTCCTCTCCTGACCCCCCCAGCCCCTCTTCCTCTCTCCTACACGCTCCTACACCCAATGCTTCACAGCCTCACTCGTCCTGTCCCCCCAGCCTTCATCCCTTTGTTATTCGGCACTGTGTTCTCCGAGAAAAAGAGAAAGGGGAAAAAAGGGAGGTAGGCAGGGATGGTGAGGAAGTGTGCCTGTTTTGTGTGTGTGTTTGTGCAATGAACTAGAGTTAGAGAGAGTGGCGGAGGGTAACAAAAATAAATGTGACTTTCTCAAGCCGTGACAGCAAAAAATACATTTATGCTATCCTGTCTGATCTCTCTCGCTCTCTCTCTCTCTCTCGCTCTCTCTCCCTCTGTGTGCGCGTGTGTGTGTGTGTGTGTGTGTGTGTGCTATATGTCAGTGCTGGTATGTTTGCATGCACATTATCTACAACCTGTAGCCTTTCCTTGCTTTTTGATTTGTTTTCTACCCAGATAATTCACCCGCAGTTATGTCCTTATTCAGTTGTCTATCTATCCTTTTCAATTCCTCAGGACTTGGGGAAACAGTAGCCCACCGCACTTACAAGTAACAGAGAGGATATGGCCATGCACAATGCATCTTTATTCAGAGGAAATGCTCTGTGAAAAATCAAAAGTGCCCTGGTGAAACGCCAGCCTTTTTTTGTGTGCTCTCCTTGTTCATGCAGAGGTCAGCGCAGAATGGAGCGTTGCCTGGAGGAGAACCATGTCTTTTTTTTCTTCAATGGTTTTTATTATCAAAAGGCAGCGAACCGCGAACTCAGAAACACAAAGATGTGCAGCGAGAGGGGCCAATGGCTCGATCAGCCTCAGACACAATGTTTCTTTTTTTTTCCTCTCTCTCTCTCTCTCTCTCTCTCTCTCTCTCTCTCTCTCTCTATGCCTTTTCTCTATTTTCTCTTTTGTAGCTCAACAAAAAAGCACAAGGGTGTCATTTGACTGCCTGCCTGGTGCCTGCCTCAGACAAGGCCTGCGGCAAATGTTTGCTTGCTGAATGCAATTTGTGTGAGTATGAAATGCTGGTTTTGTATGTTTAAAATATCATGTTTTATAATGTTAAATTGTGTAGCAGTGTGGTGACATCCAAGAAATCCCTTACGATTTCGTGTTCATTTGGAATTATAGAAAGACCTGTTGCTCATCAAGTCAGTGGAATCAAATACAAAAAATATTGAACTTGATTCAGGCAAATTGGAATGCAAATCCAGGTGATTGGAGTGCAGCTTTGAGATATGTGAGTTGCTAATAGTATAGTACGGAGCTTCCTCAACATCCAGCAACAACACATACAACACACCCACACCACATGCTTTTGACCACAGATCATATCAGCACATTGGTCCTCAAAGAACCCAGAAGATTCAAAGATAAAAATCCTGTTACCATTTGTAGAGTGAACACACAATCTTTCAAGATAACTGATAAAAAAAGAAACCTTACTACTAAAACTATTCCATACTCCTCTACATACAATTACCTGTCATTGTTTTGGGCTACATTTGGGCATTGAGGTGACTTGAATGGAGTATGCTCATGCCTCGAGGTTTGCAGCGATGGATTTACGTACCTATGGATGTGTCTTTGTGCATCTGCTATCTGTGAGGGAGTGTGTATGCGAGTGTGTGCTGGGGAGAGTGCTCTCCTGCTGTCCCTTCTCTCTGTAATCATCTCCTCGCTGGCGTGATTAGAGGACTCTCTGCGGTCTCCCGGTGTGCTTCTCGCCGAGTTGGCTGACAAAGCCGCGGCACAAAATGGCTTCGCGCAACAGCGCTGTGCGGCTGGGCATTCGCGGCTCACGCGCGTCATGGAGGACAGCCACCGCCTAATGGAAAGTCTCACGTAATCACCACCCACCTTTGATGAAATTCCACATCTGCCGCAAAGCCCTCTGGGTAGGGTAGTGTAGTGGATTGTAGCAGGCGCTCCTGTTGGCAGGTGGCAGTGTTACGGGAGCGAGGAGGATGTCCCGCTATCACAGCAGACGTGACCTGCGGGCCCCCAGCTCGTTGTGTTTGTTTGGCGAGATGGAGGGAAGGGACCTCTGTAGGAGTGCTCCGGTGTATGGCTGTCCGCTGCCCAGCCCTCCTCTCCTTGGAGCTCTAATCACAGCCGACTGCATGTCAGTGCGCCTGGCTCTAATTGGCCTGTCACTCTCCATGCGCTGTGGGGAGGGGCTGGCCTTTATGGGGCTGCCATGGCGACTGGGCCATTTAATAAGCGGGAGCACGTTGTGACTAATGACATCCCTGAGCCCATCGGATACACAGCGAATGGACAATTTGCTGCATCACTCGCATACAGCCACTCGAACGACAATGCTCTCACGCAAAGGCGCACACATTATCTCCGCCGCGGTCCAGTTCAAAAGAACTACAATTTGGTTTCCTCTTTGAACTGCGGCTCAATGTCTACTTCGGAACCCAGTTTGGGCCTACTAGCACATTGCAGCTATCAGCATTCGTCATTGCTGTAGTTGTGTTTCCCCTTAGGCTAATGGCCTCTGAGAGCATTATCTTTAAGGCACGTTTATTAGCTATTAGGTGGGCCATTGGCCATCCGACTAATGGGAGCCATTTATAAGGCGACCGGCCATAATGTAGATGTGGACGGGCAGTGAGGCGCGAGGTGAACGCCATCATCCTTGTCGCCAGACGAGGGGGAGGGATAAAGACATTCCCTGGATCATCCCCTCCTCTATCAGCTTAGTGGTCCATTAGTGACCAAGCCCCATCCCTGGAATGCTGCGACATCTATCACCAACATCCCGCTCTGAACTGGACACGCCCCGCGATATACTTTGGGGGATTTACCGAGAGGTAATGAGGCGTCAGAAACAACAGCCATTTGCTGGCGTTCAGGTCATGACCGGGTAGCTTTGTTTGGCTAACGTAGCTCTGCTAGCAGTGGAAACTAGCTCGGGGGAGCAGGGTGGAGCTGTGTCCACAGTACGCAGCCTCTACCTCCCTCCGCACAATCAGACCCATTATTAATAATTACCGCCTCGGCGAGGCATCGAGTTTCAACATGCTTGTAAAATCAAGCCATTAGTCCAAGCAGCCAGCAAACGTCGGCGGCACGGGGTTCACTGGCAGTGGTCTGAATACTGTAGGAAGCCCTCAGAGGTGGGAAGGTGGCGTTGATGTGTTGCCTCCCCGCTGAGCCGCTGAAAGGCCGTCCGACGGATCGCTCCGCGCGTCCTCCCGACCGTCACGCCGCTGAAAGCGCGAGGGAGACTTGAGTCACCGCTCGTTGGCTCCGCGGCGTCCCCGTCCTCCATGCCCACGTCCAGCGTTGGCTTTTCCCTCGAGCGCCGTCTCGTTGGAGAAGGGAGCTCAAGGGACCAAGGGAGGTGTGTGTGTGTGTACGCGATGTCGTACGAAAACGCAGCCCGGTTTTTGTCGACTTAACACGGCACGAGCGTCCCAGACTGATCCAGAGTGATATCTTTGAAGGGCATCCAGAGCGCTTACAGCCCATGTGGGCCTGAACAATCGATAATGACACAAACACACAGGGTTGTTTAATGGCCGGTGAATGGATGGTTGCGCGTGGAATCCAGGTTGTTACTTTTTTTTTTTTTTTTTTTTTTTTTTTTTTTGAGAATGGCGTGTGGATCACGTCAGAGTAACCAGGTCTTTTTCCCGTGGCTGATCCGAAGGGATGCCCTTTGACTCGGCAGAGAGACACATGGAAATGGAATCCATCACAGGGACAATTTGGAGCCTTAACTCGCAAAACTAAATGCTCAGGCATCGGCATCCTCTCTGAGTTAGTGGCCTTGTTTGAATCAGCACATAGAAATGATGGGAGCCTATAAATTAGGAGACCTGGAGGAGGTATTGATCCAAAATCTACTTAGCCCTGCATAGGACCGTCTCTTGAAGTCTCTCCTAGGAGGTAAAGTTTTTAAGGCAAAAAAAACAACAACCCTGAAAAAGGTCTAGGATGTAGAGTAAAAAGAAAAAAGATAATCAAATCTAAACAGTTTCCTATTTGTAGAACAGCCTAAAGACGGTCCGCTTCTCCTTTGCAGTTTTGGGACCGGAGATAAATAGGTTGCCTCCACTGGCTACTATTAATATAGCAAGCAAAAAGCGCAAAGGAAGAGAACAAAGCAAACTTTGCTTCTGTTGACAGATCTTTGAGAAATTGGAAATCATTTAAACACTATATTTCTTATGCAGTTATGCAGGATTCAAAAGCGGAGATGTTGTTGTCAGAAAATCTTTAGTCTGGTAATCTACAAAGCAGGAGGAGACATTTAAAGCGCACATCAATCATAAGACACCCTATTTATATTTATTTGAAAAACAATTTGGTGTCAAAAACCCACTGGCTGTGTGGTTTAATAACAATTTGTCACTTCCAGCAGGTTTCATGTTTGTGTTGCAAATGTCGTCATGGACCATTCCTACAGTCCCTTTCAACTTTCAACTGAGTCAATTTGCAAGGTGGGCAACAACTTTGGGATCGGACTTCTGTTATAGGATTTGGGCATAGGGATCACAAGACTGGACTGGTCCTTTTTTATCAGCGGTTGAAAGCAATATGATCTTAGGAACTTTGTCTCAAGCAAATTGCCTTCTGATCTCTAAGGTAGCCAGCATGGGCTTGTTTTGGTTACCAGGCAACCTCGACTGGATGGGACATGTAACCCCTTGGAGGTGGAATTTATTGGTATGGATTTTGTGCTGCCACTGTTGCACCGAATTAGTGTGACCAAGCAGGCGGGTCCAGGGAAATGGGACTGTGCTGCTAGTGAATTATATGCAGTCACACACTCAATTTACCCCTGCAAACCTAGTTAGAGAAGGAGCCGCTATAGTTAGGCACACAGACACACACACACACACACACTTTATTGTAGTGCACATGTACTTCGACACGCCCATGACCAGATACACACGCACACACCATTAGTTAACTATGCCAAGAGACATTGAATCAACACATTACATTTACTGAAATTCAATTTCTTCCCTGTATGGATTGAAAAAAAAAAAAATTCAGGCAATGATGTGGCCTAAAAATCTATACCTAAACAGACATACAGAATATTACATCCATCGATTAAGGATAAGGGAAGATAAAAACATTATTAAAAACAATGACGATGGATAATTATTGATTTGAGCGGTAGACCATTCCACTAATTAGTGCGTGGCACGATCAAGCTTGTTCCATAGGCACACGCGATTAGATCCCGAGTCGTTGCCTGTGGCTGTATAATTGACCTGATTAGAGCGAGTCCTTCCCAGACACAGACGGGTGGTGGGGCTGGCGGGTGGTGTCACTGCTGCGCGTTCGCGTCTCCCCACGCCCGTTCGGATGAAATATTCATCTTCATTTCACAGGCCATGAATCATCAAGGTGTTCCTGCCCGCCCCTCCGCCCCTCGTCCTGTGGCGTCGCAGGCAGCTGTTTGAAATTAGACACCAGATTGTGTTACTTATACCACTAGCAGGAGTGATGCTGATCGCGCGGCGAGCCAATGGGCAATCTGTCCTCGAGGGAACGTGACCGTAGGTGTGCTCATGTACTATTTAACAAGGGGGCCGTCTCATCTCAGCTCCGCTAAAGACCACATGTTACCTGCTGCAGCCTGCTGCACTCCTCAGTTCACTCCAGCGCTAAGCAGCTAGCAGGCAATGTGAGCGGTAAGCAAGTAGTTGCTGGCATGCTGAGGGTGGGGGCGGGGGGGGAAGGGGGGGGGGGGCAGTTTGGAATGATGGTGAAACGATTTATAAATCTATTTCATCAATATGTCTCATATGTTGCAGAACGTTTGTTCTCTTCCTGCCTAGTAATGAAACGGCATTCATCACCAAGACAGCATTTCAACGGACAACGGGAATTTGATTTGATGGATTGATTGTGATAGATGGGTTTAGTGCATGAAGGTCATCTTTGAATTCATAGGAATATATCTGTGTTTTTCCCCGCATGCCATTATTTAGAGCTACTGTTTTTTAAGCAAGCTGCACACACCCATCCGTCTGTTATCTTACTGTCAGTGCCCTGTATGAGTCTGAAATGTACCCACTGAGGGCCGCACACGTCCTTAAAAGTTGTGCTGGTTCACTTTCTGTTGACTTCATAAACTTCGGCTACCTCAGTGACTGCAAACGAGCTGACCGCTCTGACAAGATTTTGTTGTTCATGTTCCTTAATCAGATCAATACAATGACGCCATGTCACCAAACCTGCGAGGTGCCGCACACCACGACCAATGTGTTTTCAAAGAAGTTCTCTGGTACCACCCAAGAATCACCTGTGCTGATGGTGAACTTTTCCCCGGAAGATGTGTGGTTACGACCCAGAAAGACTTGGTCCTCTAACTCTGGTTGAACGCGTCCTAACCAATGCATCTTGTGAAGTAAAGTTTCAGACACCATGCTAGTGTTGTGACGGAACCCAAGAAAGCAGAAGCTTTCCAGCAATGGAGCGTCCCGTGTACAGTAAAAGCATTATGCTGTTTCCTTGGCTTTTGTAGCTACTGTAGGAAATTCATTGAAGGATTCTGAAAGAATGCTGGTCCCCTGCATGACCTAGTAAACCAACGTTTAGGCATTTCATGAAAGAGAAGCCGGGAGGTTGAATTGTTGTGGTCATGTGAGTGTCAAGCATCTTTTGTCCTGTTAAAAGAGAAACGTACCTCTGCCCCGGTCCTAGGCTACACTGATTTCTCCCTTCCCGTTGCCTTGGAGACTGTTGCAAATAAGCAGGGGTTAGGTGCTATCCTATATGAGCAACAAGGGCACGAGAAAAGGCTTATCGCTTATGCCAGTAGGAGGTTGCGCAACACAGAAATTACAGAAATTATAGCAGCATGGAACTCGAGCTACGGGCTCATAGATGGGCCATTTCAGAAAGTTTCATGGTTATTTGTTGGGATCGAAGTTTCCAGACAACAACCCTCTTTGCCATCTTGAGAATTGGTGATGTGGAACAAAGGTGGACGACATTACCCAGGTTGAAGTGACACTGGGGCTGAGGCTCTCTCTAGGCACCCAATAGGCACACAATGATGAATATATATATATATATATATATATATATATATATCTCAACAGCAACCTGTGTACTGTGTGTATATATATAATTTAATTTTTTATATATCATATATATATATCATATATATCATTTTGTCTTTCTGCACAGCTGAAGGGCCTTAAGATTTTAAATCATTTAAACTTTTGTGTACATCTATTTATTTTTCTATTTTGTTCTCAACCTTCATTTATGTACATTGCAGTTCAACTGTCTTTGAAACATAAAATATATACAGTGCATCCGGAAAGTATTCACAGCGCTTCACTTTTTCCACATTTTGTTATGTTACGGCCTTATTCCAAAATTGGTTAAATTCATTTTTTTCCTAAACATTCTACACACAATACACCATAATGACAAAGTGAAAAAAGTTTAGATTTTTGCAAATTTATTAAAAATAAATAACTAAGAAATCACATGTACGTAAGTATTCACAGCCTTTGCTCAATACTTTGTTGATGCACCTTTGGCAGCAATTACAGCCCCAAGTCTTTTTAAATATGATGCCACAAGCTTGGCACACCTATCTTTGGGCAGTTTCGCCCATTCCTCTTTGCAGCACCTCTCAAGCTCCATCAGGTTGGATGGGAAGCGTTGGTGCACAGCCATTTTCAGATCTCTCCAGAGATGTTCAATCGGATTCAAGTCTGGGCTTTGGCTGGGCCACTCAAGGACATTCACAGAGTTGTCCACTCCTTTGATATCTTGGCTGTGTGCTTAGGGTTGTTGTCGTGCTGAAAGATGAACGGTCGCCCCAGTCAGAGGTCAAGAGCGCTCTGGAGCAGGTTTTCCTGACTAGTCTCCCAGTTCTTGCCGCTGAAAAACCTCCCCACAGCATGATGCTGCCACCACCATGCATCACTGTGGGGATGGTATTGGCCAGGTGATGAGCAGTGCCTGGTTTCCTCCAGACATGACGCCTGGCATTCACGCCAAAGAGTTCAATCTTTGTCTCATCAGACCAGAGAATTTTGTTTCTCATGGTCTGAGAGTCCTTCAGGTGCATTTTGGGCAAACTCCAGGCGGGCTGCCATGTGCCTTTTACTGAGGAGTGGCTTCCGTCTGGCCACTCTACCATACAGGCCTGATTGGTGGATTGCTGCAGAGATGGTTGTCCTTCTGGAAGGTTCTCCTCTCTCCACAGAGGAACGCTGGAGCTCTGACAGAGTGACCATCGGGTTCTTGGTCACCTCCCTGACTAAGGCCCTTCTCCCCCGATCGCTCAGTTTAGACGGCCGGCCAGCTCTAGGAAGAGTCCTGGTGGTTCCAAACTTCTTCCATTTACGGATGATGGAGGGCACTGTGCTCATTGGGACCTTTAAAGCAGCAGAAATCTTTCTGTACCCTTCCCCAGATTTGTGCCTCGAGACAATCCTGTCTCAGAGGTCTACAGACAATTCCTTTGACTTCATGCTTGGTTTGTGCCCTGACATGCACTGTCAACTGTGGGACCTTACATAGACAGGTGTGTGCCGTTCCAAATCATGTCCAATCAACTGAATTTACCACAGGTGGACTCCAATTAAGTTGTAGAAACATCTCGAGGATCAACAGTGGGAACAGGATGCACCTGAGCTAAATTTTGAGCTTCATGGCAAAGGCTGTGAACACTTATGTACATGTGATTTCTTAGTTATTTATTTTCAATAAATTTGCAAAAATCTCAAAAAATTTTTTTCCATGTTGTCATTATGGTGTATTGTGTGTAGAATTTTGAGGAAAAAAATGAATTTAATTCATTTTGGAATAAGGCCGTAACATAACAAAATGTGGAAAAAGGGAAGCGCTGTGAATACTTTCCGGATGCACTGTATATAACCTATATACAAGATTGTGTTTGTCATGTTCTGTCTTATTCCATAGTACAGTAGAGAGATAGGCAGGAACGAGTAGACAGAGTGAGAGGATGATGAGCAGCAAACGGCCCGGGCCGGCATCGCACCAAGGCCGGCATCGCACCAAGGCCGCTGCGGTTAAGGGCTGGCCTTCAATTCCACTGCGCTGGAGCCTGAAGTAGTTACAACTGGTGTTCACTGCTGTAAGATGAGACAGATCCGTGCTTTGGAGGCTAGAGTGACTGGTGACTGGCCTGAGACACAAGCAAACACACCTACGCATGCAGAAGTGGAAGTGGTTGATTGAAAGAATGATTGGTTAGATGTTCACCAGGAAAGGCAGAGGGAAGCATACGAACAATCAAAAGATTACTCAGAACACCAGGCAGCAGAGAGAACTGCACTGTTAAATTACAATCTGCAATGGCCTGCATTTGAAATAAGCCGACATGTGTTCTTACAGCACAGACCACTAGATAGGAACAAAATACAGGATTCCTGGGGTCCTACTATTTACAGACCGGTGGATGTGATGGGTGCTACGCACTGTTAAGTTAAGTTCGTTAAGTTAAGAGGGTTCGTTAAGTTGACGTGGGTGCTCGCCTTAGCTGGGTGCCAGAGCCACACTCCCAGCGGAGCTATCAGCCAGGAGATTCTCAGTGGTCTGAGGACCAGCCTGTTCTCTTACCACTCTCTGAGTCTTGTCCCCCAGGGACGGTGTTAGTAGAGAGAGACAGTTATCCTCGTTGGCCCACAGCTTTGGAGGCATACACAGGATGTTGATGACCAAGGGTCGACGGAGGGACCGGGAGGGGTCATTGAAGATGAGACAACAACAAGAACGGCATTTGTTGTTCGCCGAAAGAGAGTCCTGGGTAAGAAAAGAACACAATTGTTCAAACATAATGTTCCCTACCTAATTATCTCCTAATGTCTTTACATATGTTTTCATTCGAATGTCACACTAGGATGGCGATTTATTTCATTCATGATTTATTAGTGTGGAAACAGCGTGTTAAGTCACACATTGAGCTATCTGCAAGTCCATCTTCAGATTACTATTTACTAACATATTTAACGGCGAATGTTAATGTGATCACTAACATTGTTATGTGTTTATCTTGTTTGTTTCATATGATAAGTTCAGGGTCGTGTTTGCTTGCCTACAAAAACAAATTTCCTTGTTTTTAATTTAAATGCACCACGGTTGTAAAGTGCAATAAGGAAAGATAATTGTATTATTGTTTGTTTTCTGCGTACATATTTGTAATCAGGAATTATTCTTATTTTGAAAGCCTTAACAAAACACTTATTTCTCCTATCTACCACTGTGCAATATAAACGACTCATTAAACAGAACGAAACCCTGAATTGTATGTTTTGGCGAGTCTTAGGCTGAGTTCATAGTTCAATATTAAGACCCATAACAAATCGAAACGGCACATTTAACTCATCAAAAATGGACACGAAATATTGAATTGCAGCAGGCCGTTGTCAAAAATCAATCCTCATAAAACCTCTGGCCTGAAGTTAGAAGACGGGCATATTTAATTCAATCTGTGGATCCTTCTCGCTGCACCACAAGACCTCCATGGGAAGGGATCTGTCACACGCCTTCACTCTGTATTGGGTGGGGGGAAAAAAGACAGCTAGAGAGTGTTGGCGTATATCGTTGTGTATCCTTCAAAAGCTACCATCAGTCAAACAAACAAACAGGAGGAGTATGGGAGCAGACGTTATTGGCACACACATTCAAATCCACTGCAACTCGCTGCCAGGTTAGTAATTGCTCTTTTTATGGTGGTAATTATTTCCTCTAAGGTGTGCACTGTTGCACAATGCAATTATACATGTGCTGCTATCTCTCTGAGTGGAAGGGAATGTGGGTGGAAGGAAGGAGGTGCGTTTATTCCCCCCCCCCCCCGCCCGCCCCCATTTGTGTGTGTGTGTGTGTGTGTGTGTGTGTGTGTTTTGTGTGTGCGTGTAATGAGAGAGAAGCAAAATGAGAGGAGCTGCGATCTGAGGGCTCCGTTTGTATCTCGCCTGCCTGTGGAAAGGCTCGCGTTATGTGGGTGAATGTAGGCTTGGTTTATAGGCTTTGTACGCCCTCCCACTTCTAAGTCAAAATGCGAGCAGAAGAACACCCCTCCTCCCTCCACCAAACACCAAAAGAATCGAGCAGCTAAGACTGCATGGCCTGGACTCCAAAAACAAATTTCTCCAACGCTCCCTGCGGCTCCTTCGCTGTCCCATTTACCGCGCCCCCCCCCCCTTTCTTTTTTGTTTTGGTCTCGGTCTCTCTTTGTCCCAGACACAGTGACCTGCCTTACTAGCTGGCTCGCTCTGTTATGCACACACACACACACACACACACACACACACACACACACACACACACACACACACACACACACACACACACACACACACACACACACACACACACACACGCGCCTCGCACTGATAAGGGTGTGGAGCAGGACGTGCTGCAGACATGGCCTCCTGATGACCCAGAGCAGCCCTCTGCTTCTGCTTCTGATGTTCCCGTGGATGAGGTGCAGCCGCTGCAAGAAGAAGGGCTGCCACGTGTTCCATTCAAGAAATCTGTCCTGCTTTTCTGTCCCTATCTCTATCGCCACCCCACCCCCCTCTCTCTCTCTCTCTCTCTCCCCCTGTGTTTGTGTGAATGTGTGTGTGCGTGCCACTTGTTTATGCCGGATTATCGTCCTTCTTTTTCATTACCATGAGGGGCCAAATCTGGGTGAGGGCGACTGCCAGCGACTCAGCAGAGGGACGGGCGGCCACGGAGCCTGTCAAGCCTCTTATCTGTGACGGAGTCCTGTTGGAATTGGAGATGTGATAATTGGGGCCGTTCTCTATCTGCTATCATAGCCTCGTTCGGAGCGCGATAGCATCTCCCGGGAAGACCCCCCCCCCCCCCCCCCCCGGTCCCTGCCTCTGCTCAAACGCCACTGCCGTCCCAGTCAGCCCAGCTGGAAGCTATATTTATCCCCCGCCCAACATTTGGAGAGTTTGTAATCATAATTCAACCTGAGATTTGCCGAGCAGCTCCCAATTAACCCGGGCTCCCCTCTCTCGCCGACCTCATCAGTAATGCCATTAAATTCCCATGGTCATCAGGGCCCTGTGCTGTATCACAAAGGGTGTGTGTGTGTGTGTGTGTGTGTGTGTGTGTGTGTGTGTGTGTGTGTGTGTGTGTGTGTCTGTGTGTGTGGGCGCGTGTGTGTGCGCGAGTGAAAGAAAGAGAAACAGCCCGTGCCACTGAATGTGGATTAATGCCTCCATGAAATAAGAATAACAAAACTATAGTCTTGACATAGTGCTCATTTGCATGGGTCTGTGGAGTGTCGGAGTCAGGCCATGGTCTGCATGCTGTCCCGTCTGTCATTCTCTGGTGCTGGAGTGCCTCCACTCTGTCTGCGTGCCCGCTGACCTCTGTGTCTGTGATCTGTGGCCATTTTGTGTGTGTGTGTGTGTGTTTGTGTGTGCGTGTGTGTGTGTGTGTGTGTGTCATTGTGCATGTCAGTGTCTGCCTACGTGACTGCTTACATTCTGCGCTGTGTGACTACACGCACACAGCATAATATACTGCTTGTGTGAGAGGGTGCGAGCTTGCTCGTGTGCTAGTCAGTGCATGTGAGGGTACGGACCGAGTGTGTGTGTGTGTGTGTGTGTGTGTGTGTGTGTGTGTGCATGTGCGTGTGTGCGTGTGTTGAAATACATTAGCTTGCTCCGCACAGCGGCGTGCCAGTCTAAACTAAGCAGCTTGATGATGTGCTCTCAGTGTGCTGACACAACCCATTTGGCCAGGAGGAGTTGATCCACACCAGCCCCGCTCGTTTACTGCTAAGAGGGGGAGAGAGGCGACCCGCCGCCGTCCCCCCTGTCCTCTACACCTCGCTCTGCGTTACTGTTCGGCTGCGTGTGTGTGTGTGTGTGTGTGTGTGTGTGTGTGTACGAATCAAACAGAGCGTGTGTGTGTGTTTGTGTGTGTGTGTTACAGAGAGGTGGAGGGGGGAGAGAGAGCGGGGAAGTGGATGGGGGAGTGGGCGGGGGGGCGGGGGTCCTTGAAAAGCGTTTGTGAAGTCTTTAATATGGTCACGACTCCCGGCTCATCTGTTGAATATCAAGCGGGGACGGCGCGGCGGCGTCGACTGTGTCCTTGTTTAATAAGTCTGTAACCTCAGCGCGCACTTCCCGCTGGGGGTGGGGGGGGGGGGGAGAAGCCACTCAAGCCTTTCCAAGGTTTTCTCATCCCCCGCTGTTTGGTTTTGGCATCCTCTGGGAGCGACGATGGGGTAGAACAGTGCTTTGCGGTGGATTTTGATCACTATGAGTCAGCATGGCAAACACTCAGCTGTGTGGCGAAAAATAACATTTGGAGTTGGGACCTTCGTTTGGCAATGTTTAACGGTCCCTCAACAAACCTCCTCGCTGACTGAACCTACTCCTTTTTTTTTCTATATCGGTTCCACTTTGACACCAGATCCTCCTTTCTTTCCCACCCGGTCAGCCCTCCCGGTAAGTTCGTTTTCTTTTTTTTTTTTTTGGCACTGGAGAACAGACGGCCGATGGCGTGTCTTTATATGGTCCGCGTTCACCGTCTGCTGGGCTGGAGCCAGGCGGAGCAGACGTGTGTACACAGGAACCCTGAAGTGCTTCTACTGAGCTCTCTCTCCCCCTCCCGCTGAAGGCCGTTCGTCAGGCCCGGTGCCGCGCGCCTCGCTTGCCTCCTCTCCCGTCCTCTCCCGTCATTCCGAGCGGGGCTGAGCCGAGCAGACGGACAGATGAGCCCGCGTCCTAAGAGGTGGACGCGGTGTGTCCGGGAGACGAGAGGAGCCCTGTGGAATGAATATTCATCTCTCCGCCGGGACGAGCTGAGCAGTCTAACGAGACGGGGGGACGGGGGGGGGGGGGGGGGGGGGGGGGACCGCGTGCACGATGAAGGGCGTCCACCGTCTCCTCCTGTTACCTTCCACATAGCCCCCCCGCTCATATGTGATACGGTGTCAGTAAGCCAACCAGAAATGTGCGTATGGGAGAAAGATCAGCAAAGGTGTGTGACAGTAGCCTGGTGTCATGGTACCATGTCTGTTCTGTACTGTACTCGCCGCCCCTCATGGCCCTCCTTCATCTCCTCTGAGGCTGAGGCCTACAGACATCGTTTAAAAGGAGCAGCCCAACAGTCCCCCCCACTCCTGTACAAATGACCAAATCAACGCACCACTGTTGCGCCATTGTGCCGCTAATTGTAATCCTTAGCGCCAATGAAAGAGCTCGGCTACGTCTGTTAATTAAAAGCGCAATCAACCCCCCCCCCCCCCCCCTCGCCGTACCCCCAACTGGCTGCAGTGGAGGAGCCGTTGAATTCAATCACGCGTTGCTTGGCTTTTCAGTGCACAAACAAGCCAGCAAGGGGAATGCAATTGTGTAAGGCCTACGTGCTTGTTGATTGCCTGCTACAGTTGGAATTGTTTAATTCGGTAAACAGGGGCCGTTTGCCGTTCCGTAGGGAGGAGGAGAGCCGGGGGCGGGGGGGAGAGGATTAAAGACCATTTGACTAGTCCTCTATTGCCACTTGTCGTGCTCTTCATTTGAAGCTGTAATTAACTTTGGGAATCTCCAGGCAGCTCCTAGGCTGCGTACGCGGGATTCTTGGCAGATAATATGGAGTGCGTGCTGATAGGACTAAGGAGCTAAGTGCTGCGGAAGCTCTTCCTGTGTTTTCTGGTCTCCCCACGAGGAAGGGCATTATCCGGGTGCCCCCCAGCAGGCCTTAGAGCTTTACATTCCGGTGCGTACGGGTTTGCATCTGCTTGCCTGCCTGGCCAGGGAGCGAGTGCCGGCTGGGGGACTAGTGTGCACGTGTTTAGTGTGCAGTGGCATGTGTGCTCTTCCGTGATTGTGTGTGTGTGTGTGTGTGTGTGTGTGTGTGTGTGTGTGTGTGTGTTTGTATATGTTTGTGTGTGTGTGTGTGTGTGTGTGTGTGTACTGATTGAACTCCCTTGTGCTCTATTGAATCCCCTGACTCAGTGACTAACTTAACACAAGAGATGGTGTCCACCTGCCAATGACATTGGCCTGCTTGACTGAGTGGGAAGAATACCGACAGGTACAAAAGACTAACACACACATGCACACACACACATACACACACACACACACACACACACACACACACACACACACACACACACACACACACACACACACACACACACACACACACACACACACACACACGTCTGGATCCATTCTAGTAGGATCCATGTGGACTTCAAAGAGTGGCGGAGGCTATTTTCCTGTAGACCAGTCGATCACATGATAATTGCTTTGTAATTAAGAACCTTTTGCATTCAAATAGTAATTCACTGATGAGAGAAGGAACTCAATAAGTCATTAATGACAACTTCAAAGGGAGCGTTGTCTAAATTACCTCTTTAAAGAGATTTTAAATGTATCGTAATGCCCCCAGCCTAAATAGTAAGTTAATTGTTGTTTAAATCAGAAAAAAGACTAGGTAATTTATTTATCTTCTTAAACGGTACATTGTCGTAATAGGGTGCATCACAATTGATTCAAAATGACGCTTATTCCACGTTAATCTTGTTTAAGTTTGGTTCACGTTTAGTATTTCATAATGCAAAGACGGGCTGTGCAACAAAAATGTACACAGAACAATATCATTTGAATTCTGCTTCTCTCAATAGCATCTGTAGGTTATTTAAAACAATTATTCTTTTTAAAAAGATGTGTCTGCATGTGGCTGGATACTGTCTTTAAAAAACCCCAGCCTATAATGCGAGCCGTCCTTAACCCATTGGCCACCTATAATTACTTTCGTAGACATAGGGTGTGTGAACAGACCACACGTTTCCCGTCTTTCTCTCCCCTCGCTGGGTGGCGAGGCTGCTGGGGTCATTTCAGCTCCCGGTGCCAGGCAGCGAGCTCCTTTGGGCTGCGACGCGATAAGAACGCTGTGCCTACTCCACCGCCACGTCTCCCCTCTAGACCCATTACTGGGAAAACAAGGCAACGCAATTTGAATGTCTTTACGAGGAAAAAAATACTTTCTTTAAATCCACGGGAGGCTCACAGGGAGGGAGGGATGGGACTTAAGGGGGGGGGGCTGTTAGGGCACGTGTGTCCTTTTGTTTACGAACGTGCGTTTTTGTTGGACTGTTCCCTTTCAGTGTGCTGCAGCCCAGTCGTTAACCTGGCAGAGCAAAGGGTCACACTCACATTGAAACGGGAGTGGTTCACTCTAATCTTTATGAGATGACTGTCTCGGCGATGGGGGGAGAACCGCATTTGTCATGTCTGCTGCCAATCTCTCCTCAGCGTATTCTGGGAAACAACTGGACACTTTTGTCAATGCTGGTTAGCACACGATAGCCTGAAATCTAAAGTGATTTTTTGGTTTATGAGGTGGGGGGGGGGGGGGGGGGGGGGGGGTTGGGAGGGAGGAGGGTGGTTTAAAAGTTTCCAAAGACTTGTGATGTGAAAGGAATTGTCTGTGGATACGAGCGGGTAACAGAGTGAGAATGGAGGCAAGGCACGGGGAGAGGGCAGAACTTGTTTTATGAGGGTAATTGACGCTGTGCCGCGGGAGAATAGGGCCAAAGCAGGCATGAAATTGCGCGGAGGATCAGATCCGTGTCGGAGCGCACGGGAGAGCGGGCGGCGGAGAGCCGGGTGGGGGAGGGTGGTGGTGGTGGTGGTGGTCTCGGTGGGGGCTAGGGTTCCTGGCAGCCTGGGGTGGCTGGATTAGGCCTCTGCTCAGCACCCAGAGTACAGCTAAGAGTCAATTTGATTCTCTAGTCACCCAATCAATGGCAGGGCCCTCGACCCTATTAAGAGTCCAGCTCAGGGAGAAGGAGGCGAGCTATAAAGGCTATAAAGACATTCATATGAGCATCAGACCGGACCGACAGGGCAATCCTCGGTCAGGGGAGGCAGGGAGACCAGAGCAGGTCAGGGGGGGCAGGGAGACCAGACCAGGTTAGGGGAGGGGAGGCAGGGAGAGACCAGAGCAGGTCAGGGGGGACAGGGAGACCAGAGCAGGTCAGGGGAGGCAGGGAGAGACCAGAGCAGGTTAGGGGAGGCAGGGAGAGACCAGAGCAGGTCAGGGGGGACAGGGAGAGACCAGAGCAGGTTAGGGGAGGGAGGCAGGGAGAGACCAGAGCAGGTCAGGGGGTACAGGGAGACCAGAGCAGGTCAGGGGAGGCAGGGAGAGACCAGAGCAGGTTAGGGAAGGCAGGGAGAGACCAGAGCAGGTTAGGGGAGGCAGGGAGAGACCAGAGCAGGTTAGGGGAGGCAGGGAGAGACCAGAGCAGGTCAGGGGAGGCAGGGAGAGACCAGAGCAGGTCAGGGGAGGCAGGGAGACCAGAGCAGGTCAGGGGAGGCAGGGAGAGACCAGAGCAGGTCAGGGGGGGCAGGGAGAGACCAGAGCAGGTGAGGGGAGGGGAGGCAGGGAGAGACCAGAGCAGGTCAGGGGGGCAGGGAGACCAGAGCAGGTCAGGGGAGGCAGGGAGAGACCAGAGCAGGTTAGGGGAGGGGAGGCAGGGAGAGACCAGAGCAGGTCAGGGGGGCAGGGAGACCAGAGCAGGTCAGGGGAGGCAGGGAGAGACCAGAGCAGGTCAGGGGAGATAGAAGGGGGACGATTGAGGAGGCAGAACCTCCAGCGGTGAAAATCTCACCCGAGGCAGACAGCGTGACAACGTCAGACGCCGCGACGTGCTCCGCGATAATCGCTAACGAGTCTACCTCAGGAAACAAAAACACGGGGGGAGAGGGGGGGGTCTGAAAAACAAGCCAGAGATCCGGTGGGTTGGCCCCTGCCAGCCCTCTCAGCTCTCTCCTCTCCCGGAGGTGGGGGAGCAGCGGACCGGGTCGCTGGTGCAGAACGCCCCCTGTGGAGCTCCTCCCTCGAGGGCGCTGCGTACCGGCGGCGGGCGTGGCGCGGTAGACGGCGTGCTCTGGCCCCCGCTCTGCACTGCTCTTGGAGGGCACGGCTCATCAGGATTCCGGTCCGGCCGACCGCCGCTGAATGAGGAGGGGGAATTGTCTGTCAATCCCCTTAATTAATAAACTCTGCTCCCCCTGCCCCCCCCCCCCCCCGTCCTCCCCGTCCTCCCCGCCCCGCAGCCCGCTCGGTCCACCTGATCAATAACAATCGCGCGGCGGGCAGTGATGGAAGCCATTCAGATTTATCTGCTAATATCCTGGGTGAGAGCCAGCGCTAACACCGGAGATGACAGTGGGCCCGGAGCCCATTACCTTCTCATGTAGCCATTTACATTCTGCCGGTGGCTGTCTGTCGGTCCGGCCGCAAGCCGGGGACGCGCTCCTCTCCCTGCCCAGGACAAGTCAAGGACACTGCAGCCTGGCTGGGACGGGGAGGCTGCGTCTTCGTTGCTTGGCTCGTGTTCTCCGTGTGAGCGCACCTCTTTGCGGAGGTCGTGTCCAGCTCTGGGACGGCTTCGGGGGCGGGTTGGTTGGTTGGTCGTGTCGTTCACCACGCTGGCACGTGGCGGACGGCAAATTTTTTTTGATCTACTATTTCGACGTTGCGTGAAATCCATGCAACCCCCCCCCCCCCCCCCCCCCCCAAAGCTGCAAATGTGAGCCCTCTCAGTACTCGGATTTGGAACAAGCACACACACACACATCCCCTGCCTGGCGGGATTGTTTTCCTTTCTGAGCGGGGTCGCGGCGGGTCACCCATCCCCCCACTGACTCTCATCCATCTCGTCCAGTGAGCTCTGGCCGTTACCCACGGCGACCTCCTCCCGATGATACAGAGGAGAGGGTGCCAAGCAGCCCAGACACAGGTAGCATGAGAGCGAGGGAGGACTTCCTGCCCGCGAGTGGCTGCTGCACTCCGGCTGTGTACACAGTGGGTCGCTGGCCGACGCGCCAACGTCAACACAGGAGCCCTCACCCGGGAAAGGGCTTTGGAGACGCGCGCTGTGTTTACACAGCTAATAACGCTAGCCTAACATCCTGGACAAACGTGTCGTACATCACACACGCGGCTCGAGGTGGCAGGCCCCGTTGAGCTTAAAGGGTCAGCTCTGTCTAAACAGTTTCCATGTCCCAGTCCGCATTCGCGGTCTGCTTCCTACGGAGTGAGACTGCCTGCCGGCCCGGGGCTACGTTTACTCCACGATATCCAAAGCGATGGTTCACGTTTGTATGTTTTTATTTTAATTTCGGCGGCTTTCTCTGGTTTATTCACCTCGTTAATACCCGCCTCGTCCCCGGCGTAGCTCCAATCATGTCGCTCCGCTCCCTACAGACAGCATTACACATACGTCTCTGAGCCGGGGAGGAGGGCTGCTCTTCTCCTGAGCCCCCTGTTCTCCGGCTCATTGTTGCCCGGGGCATGCTTCACCAGGCTCAGACACAGGGCCTCGCCGTAAGCCCCCCTGCGCCGCGGCAATCACCCCCCCCCCCAACCATCAAAGCCCCGTCCTGGGTGGGATTTGACGCGCGCGCCCATGTTTACACTCCATCACTCCGCTGCAGAGATAGACCACGCTGTCCGCGATGAGCTGGGGGGAGGGGTGGGGGGGGTGCGAGGGGTGTGTTTGAACAGACATTTTCCCCTCTGCCAGCGGGGGGGGGGTCGGGGAACAACGGCATTGGGAAATGCCTGGCGTCGGCACAGCGGGAAGGGCCGCGAGAGCCTGCAAAGGAGGCCTGCTCCCCGCGTCGAGGTGTCCACAGCACCGTCTTTGTGGTGGTGGGCTTGCCTCTACCAGTTTACCCACCAGGGCTGTCTGCCTGTCCTCAGAGAGAACTGCCTGGGGGAGGATGTCGTGAGCCCTACCTCGCGTGTGTGAGAGGGTGAAAAACAACCATGTGTGCGGAATAATGTTTAGACCGATGTTTTGTGTTATGAGTGCACGTGCGTGTGCGAGAGCGTTCCCTCACCAGTTCCTACCCGTTCAGGCCTTTTAATGCCGCTCCGCTGATGAAGTGCTCGTGAGGACGGCGCACGGTACGTGTTGGTACACAAACTGTGGATGTCCGAAGGGATCTAGTCGCTCAGAACGAGTACAAGCACACGAAAAACACAACCGCACGGACACACACGTACACAAAACACACGCACATGTTAATCCGCTTCTTGATTCTTAATCTCCTGTCTGCCCGTTTCACTGTCCGGTCCCACCTCCCGGCTTAGTAGTAAACATCAAGCCGGCCTGTGACTGGCCAGTCAGGGATAGGCCGCCCAGGTCGTAAGCCGTGCTCCGCCGAGATCTCTAACAACTGGATGCTTCTATTCCGCCAACAGGAAAAAAGCCTAATGTGCTGCAGCGAACGGAGGGGGCAGACCCGTTGATCACAGGCCCATTAAGGTTCATTTGGAGGGGCTCTGCTGTGCCGCCCTTGCACCCTGTACAGCAGACCCTTCCCCCGGGCTTTGCAGGGCGCCAACAAGCCAGACCATCCAGAACCGCGGGACAGTGGTAGACGCTCCGCCTCCCCCCCCGCCTTGAAGTGTCGTTTCTACGCCCCCCCCCCCCCATGACCGGCAGCCCATGTCGTGGAGCCGCCGGTCTGACAGAAGATGCATCACCGTCAAGTGCGAGATCCATGGCGCTGACAGTAGGAACGATGGTATCGTAGTGCGGCCGTATCCACACGCTGACGCGCACATATTATGGATCCAATGATGAATGCTCTTCTCCCTAAAAAATGGCTTTCCGGGAAAGTGCGGATGAGACAGAGTTTGGGATGTACTGCTGTACAATTGATGGGTTTATTTCCGTGTCCTACCTTAGGCTGCACAGGACGAATAAACAAGTGAACGTGCACTCACACACGCACGCCTGTACACACACACACACACACACGAGCGCACACACACATACTCACGTGCGCGCACACACTCGCACGGTGTGTGCACATGGTGTGCTTAATGTGACCAGCCCAGTCACTTTATCCACACGTGTTACCGTCTCCTTTGGGAGCAGAGGGAAGCATCTGCCCCCCTGTCTGGCTAACACATTCCCGGGAAAATATCCAGGAGGGGGAGGAAGAGAGGGATGCAAATTAAACACAGACACACGCTCACATGCACCCCAGTACACAAGCAAACCAAAGCACATTCAGAATCGTCATTCTGAGTCAGGAGGACGATTTGTGTGTGTGTGTGTCCTATCTACTGCACAACTCCTTTCTCTTCAGCTGGTCGTAGAACCGATGCGGTACATTGGAAAACAGGCAGCAGCCTCTTGCTGAAAATGCTGTTTCTATTCATTTTGTTGGCTTACCTTTTTTTTTCTCTTTTTTTTGCCAGCATTGTTGGCATATCCATCCTTTCAAATAAGTTTGTAGCAATGTGCACACAAAATACTGAACAATATTTTTGCGCCGCTATTGATTCGCGCCGGCATTATTAAAACCGTAAACAGGAGGCAGCTGCCTGTTGTTCTTCTCCATAAAACGCACGCCGACCGTGAACCCATAAACATTGACGGAAAGGGGGCTGAACGACGTAATCTCTGCAACTGGTGGGTGAGATAGGACGACTCGCCGAGCGGGCCGATGTGTAAACCTCGTAAAAGCCCGCCCGCACAAAAGGGGCTCCGAGCCGCCACGCGCGGCCGTTTCACAAGGTGCCCGCCGCGCGCTATCAGGCTGAAGTGGACACGCCAAACGAGAGATAAGAGCCAAACGCAGAGACGGCAGGGAGGCCGAGCCTTCGCCGGCCTCTCCGACGCAATCTGCTGCCTTTCGCTCTCCCCGGGTCTCTCGCTCCCTCGGGCTGCTGGTCCGCCACGCTCGTGTTCTGACCCCCCTCGACCGCCCCCCCGCCCCCCCTCCCCCGGCCCCCGTCTAGAAATGAAATGCGCCGTCGGATGTGAGGGGAGCCCCCCGTGTGTGTTTGGGTGTCAGTCAGAGTGCGACCGAATGCGGCGAATGAGTTCCAGACTCTGTCTTATCTGTTAATTCCTTCATTAAGCCCTTATCACTGCTAATTAAGATGCTCTTTAATGTGACGGCGGGGCGGGTAAGCGCCTCTGAGCCCGGCGTGCTGTTAGCGCCGGAACGACGAGAGAGAGAGGCGGAGCGCGCCGCTCCGAGACGAGGGCCACCCTCGTTTTCCTGCCGAGCCCCTTCGGAGCGACGTGCTCGGCGTACCGGGTGTGAACGTGGCCTCAGTCCTGAGGTTTCACCTCCTGTTATAACCCCCGGTGTCTGTGCAGTGTTGTGGGGTGTATGGCCTCTCTGTTATAACCCCCGGTGTCTGTGCAGTGTCGTGGTGTGTATGGCCTCTCTGTTATAACCCCCGGTGTCTGTGCAGTGTCGTGGTGTGTATGGCCTCTCTGTTATAACCCCCGGTGTCTGTGCAGTGTCGTGGGGTGTGTGGTCTCTCTGTTATAACCCTTGGTGTCTGTGTGTCGTGGGGTGTGTGGTCTCTCTGTTATAACCCCCGGTGTCTGTGCAGTGTCGTGGGGTGTGTGGTCTCTCTGTTATAACCCCCGGTGTCTGTGCAGTGTCGTGGGGTGTGTGGTCTCTCTGTTATAACCCCCGGTGTCTGTGCAGTGTCGTGGGGTGTGTGGTCTCTCTGTTCTTGATTGCGGCCACCATCGATTTAATAAGTCCGTTTTGGGAACCAGTTGAATGCGGGATCGCTCGCACGGCCACTGCGCCGAACTCCCACTCCAATTTCATTCGAATTCTAATTCAATTCATTTCAGATCAGTTCATTTCATTTTGGGCTTTTGTAACAATGCGTGGCCCACAAAGCGGGGGAACAAAGCGCCCCAGGGCTGCTTCCTAGGAGCCAGACGCAGGCCTTATTGGCTGAGGGGGCGGGACAATGGAGGTCCTCTGAATGGAGAGATTGTTGGAAGTCCTTGAGAGGGCCAGGGCTCCTCGTTGGCACGGCAGGACGAGGCCGAGGTCACCTGCTAGTCCGCCCCTGCGCTGCGCCCGCCATCTTTTTTTTTCTCTTCCTCAGACGGAAGAGCCTGCGTACGCGGGGTCCCTTCTCTTCCCTCTGAATATCTGGGCCAAAATTCACCGTGCACTCACCACCGTGTCCTGATTCGCTGGACGAAGGGGACGACGGCGCGCGCGCGACTGTTTGCTCTCTCCTGTTCCACTTTGCCGTAACAGGAAACTTTAGCAAACACACTCAGGGTCACGACAAAGACTTCTGTGTGGGTCGTAATTAGCTGGCATTGACAGATCTGCAATATGCCGACTAAGCAGATGGCTGCATGGGCAGTGACGTGTGTGTTTGTGTGTGTGTGTGTGTGTGTGTGAGACAGTGCGTGTGTGGCGAGAGAGAGGTGTGTGTGTGTTTGTGTGTGTGTGTGTGTGTGTGTGTGAGGCAGCGCGTGTGTGGCGAGAGAGAGGCGTGTTTGTGTGTGTGAGTGTGTGTGTGAGACAACGCGTGTGTGGCGAGAGAGAGGCGTGTTTGTGTGTGTGAGTGTGTGTGTGAGACAGCGCGTGTGTGGCGAGAGAGAAGCGTGTTTGTGTGTGTGAGTGTGTGTGTGAGACAGCGCGTGTGGAGAGAAAGCGAGGTGATTGGCAACAAAAGCAGATGGCTGCCATCGCCGGGACACTGTATGCCAGCAGACAAGAGGAAGGGAGGAGGCCAGAGTGGACCCCTGCGAGACGTTTACGACTGGGACTTTATGAATTATGAATGGCAATGCTTAGCGACGCTGGACAGAAATGTAGCACTGTTATGCTACTACTTGAAAAATAGCGTGTTTCGATTAGGGCTCGTCATTGGTCTGGGAACGTTGCGGTTTGACCGTGGGGCTGTTCAGGAAGACAAACATATGGATCCGCTCAAGCACTTTGTCCTCTCCACCCTCCACTTGTCCTCCCGTGTACAACTGTCCTCCTCTGGCACGCTCTCCCTCCATCCCTCTCAATCCACACTTTGATGCATGAGAGAGGATTTCCTGAAGACCAAAAGAGGCCATTACCCAGGGGCCATTAGGCCTGCAGTAGAGCATGGCAACGAGCGCCGCCTGCGACTCTGTTCACACGCACACGCACACGCACACACACACACACACACACCCACACACACACACACACACACACACACACACACAAAGCCAATTGGGTTTGGGTGAAGATGACAATGCACGTAGGAGATTTCCCTTCATCATGGTAGTATTAGGTTTCCTTTAGTGGCAATGTGAGTGAGGCTTGTGAGAGCAGAGTGGGTGACTGTTTGTGTGCTCCCATGCCGAGGCGGCCCAGTAAACAATCGAGGAGTGCTCCTCTGTGTCCTAGTGCAAACCGAGAGAGAGTGAGTGTGAGAAAGAAGGAAAGACAGAAGGAAAGAAAGAAAGAAAGGAAGGAAGGAAGGAAGGAAAGAAAAAAAGAAAGAGCGCGTGTATGCCTGTATGTGGGTGGGGGTTGCTGGAGTGACTCATCATCGGTAGAAAAAAAGCTCTGACATTTGAGCATGAGCAATCCCAGCTAGCCCCGCGGCGCGACACCGCCGGCCTCTGTGTGTCTCCCGCTGCAAGGGAGGGAACTGAACAGGGTTTGTGTGCCAGCTACAGTAGGCCTGAACAGACCCCCCCCCCCCACACACACACACACACACACACCCCACCCACCCCAATGCCGCACTAACACTAGAGTCCTCAGGAGAATAGAAACGGCAGAGCTACATTTGGCGGAGTCGTGGTGAAGAGAACGATTGGGGCTGCCTGGGCGTCTCTTGGACGGAGGTGTTTCTGCTTGGTCTTTGCCGTCTGAAACACGGAGAGAGGGAGAACGCGGAGGCTATTAGCGTTATGACAGATGGAGACGCGATCACCTTGCCGAGCCGGAATCAATCTGCATATCTCCGCCAAGACGCCCCGTCCAGGGCAAGGACACCCCGGCATTGTTCACTTCCCGTACGCACCTCAAAGAGGAGCACACGAACGTTAGTGGACCTGCGTCTGGTTCAGAACCTTTCCACAAGGTTGAGAAGGTTTTTCTCTTCGACACACAATAACCCGGTCTATTTTATTATGGCCGCGGGCGAGACAGATTGTTGAATTGCTGAATATAAAATGTTGATTTTGAGTTGATTTTTGGTGCACGCTAACCTGAGCACGGTCCAGTTTACTGTTTTGGTATGACAGGACACCGGCACACAGGTCACGGCCGAAAACGGAGGGGAGGAAAGGAGGGGAAGGGAGATATGGTTGTGACCGATGAGGGAGATAAGGAGTCTCTCTCGCTCTCGTCGTGTGTGTGTGTGTGTGTGTAGGCTGACTCCCCCCGCGGGCAGGGAGACAAGGGGAAACAAGGTGTGATAAATTCCACTCCGCCTGTGTCCTACTTGGCCTCTGCGGGGGGGGGGGCGTCGCGGGCGTCGCTTCCCTCTGCCAGAGCTGCAGCACTCGCCCTGCAGAAGCCAGACGCCCTTCCTTCCAAAGGGCCTTCCGCTCCGCATCCCCAGATCAATGGCTGATGGGCGACTCCGTCTCCTGAAGAGGAAAGGGGGCCTGTCCAATGAGAGAGGGAGGGGGGTGGGGGGGGGGGGGGGGGGGGGGGGGGTCGGGGGGGGGAAGAGACTGGTGCCTGCCCCCCTCTCTGCCCGCTGGAGAATCAATGGGGCTTGAGGTCATTGATTGGGGGGTGCTTCAACTCTGCCGATCCCTTCCACGGCCCCATGGATCGGCTCTAATCAACAGTAGATCCACTCTAAGCGGAGCCGGGGGGAGAACAATAAGAACCGGGGGGCCCCGGAGGTGACTGTCACCTCTGTGCCTCTCCGCTCCGTCACTGGGAGCGTCGTTTGGGGCTGGTGCATAATAGTCGTGTGACACTGTATATTATAGCCCGGTCCAGGAGCTACTAATGGGGCACGTCAATCTGCCCCCGGCGCTTCTATCTAGCCGTCAGCTAGCAGGGAGCGTGGCGAAGCCAAACACGGCCAAAGTAGCGTATTACAGTGGGAACAAAATGGGAGGTGGTGGAGCGCTGGGTGCATTTGTGGCGCTGGTGTGTGTACTCTGTACCCTCGTGCACTTGTCATCTCCCGGAGTAGGAGTGGGCCGGAAAACGTACGCTGTGACTCACGCGTACAGTGCTCGTCAACGGCAGCTCCATTAATCTCGGTTTCCGTGGGGCCCACCATGGGCCAGGTGGGCTGGAGGATGACTCTGCCTCATTTGGAAGGCCAACACACGAGGGGCTTATGTGAGTGAGTCAGCAGAAATGGCCAATGTTCACGAAGGCCGACTCGCGCGCGCGTCACTTAACCCGCTGCCTGTTTTGTATCACTGTGAAGATGGCGATGGGGGGTGGACTGATTAAAGCCTGGCTTTTTATATAACTCATTGTGCGTTATTACCGCAGCTATTTATATATTGATGAAGAACACGGGGAGAGCAGGAGAGTAAGAGGAGAGAGATGGCGCTCCGGTCTAAATGACTCGCCAGAGGACAGGGACTCCTGGGGGTCAGGCAAACAAAATGGCCGACGGTGGCCGTCAGCAGTCGGCCCTACAGTAGGGCTCCTCCCTCTAGCCTCTCAGATGAGCCACACATCCCCGCAGAGTTCTGTGCGCTTAAGACCCCCCTCTCCCCCTTCCACACACACACACACACACACACACACACACACACACACACACACACACACACACACACACACACACACACACACGTTGTCAGGGAAGTGACAGCGATCCAGGCGGGGCTCCCCCGCTGGGCACCATGTGGGCTTAGTGGTGGAGAACACCTGAATACCCAACAACAGAACCCCACCCCCCGCCCCAACTTTGGCACGCTGAACCAAGGGACAGTGCATCCAGGGGGGATACTAGCTGGCTGTCTCATCCCTCACGGCCAGGATGGAAGAAAGAGCTTGGGGAGGAGGACCACCCGTGGCGACAGCTCGGGGGGGCGGTTGTCTGCCCTTTTGATTGGTAGACTGCAAGCCAGTATTATACAGAGATGAAGTCTGTGTGCGTGTGTCTATTCGTCTGATTTTCCTCGCAGTTCCTGTTGTATGCAGACACAGATTGTTCTGTGTAAGGTGAGCGAGACAGCCATTGTTCTACTGCAAGATATAATTGTGTATTAGATGTAAGTCGTCCAAAGATGTCTGGTGCAGGGTGCGGCGTGCTAGCCTGCTGTGCACCCATGCTACGTAAACAGGGCTAGTAGGTCAGAGATAGAGCACAGACTGCAGGCCAGAACCACAGCTAGCAGAGAACACACACACACACACACACACACACACACACACGCACACACACACTCACATAGGCACACAAACACACTTACATAGGTGCACAGCCACACAAACACATTGCAAGCTAAGATTAGGCCTATTATTTTCAGAATGACGTATTACCAAAGAGGAACTTTCTGAACAAATCCTTTCGTGAATTGGGTCCTACTCTCACAAATATGAACCCTGGAAATATAGCACAAATTAAATCGTACGGCTTTCCATAAGTACTGAGATGGAAAACATCAGACTTTGAAAACACAATAATTAAGATACAAAGTGAACATTTCTTTAAAAGGAGAATTCACCATTTCATATTATCTCTACGCTGTTATGTGTGTGTTTGTGCAGTACTACTCCAAAGCAAGACAGAATACACTGGCAATGTAAAACGTGACATTATAACACTATAAATGACCAGAATAAATGAGTAGGTCTACTTGCCGCTATTTGTTGGGCTCATAAATACAACACATTTTCTGAGAGCAGCCTAAGGAACTTTAATTATGCAGAATGCTTACACTCCTGTTAATTCATCCCCTCCTCCAGAGTCATGTCTGTAATTACCAAAATAAAGCAGTGGTTTGTGCCCATAATCTGAGATTCTCCGCTCGGTCTCCGTGGGAACTGGGGAGAAGACATCATGGGGAACAGTATCGAGGATAGCCTGACGCGCGCCCCCGTCTGTCGCGCAGGAATATTTGAAGGACTGTGTCGTCTTGTGCTCACGCGGTACGTTTGTCACACTGGAGAGCGAGCAAAGGGAGCAAACGTGCGAGGCAGTGAGGGAGGGAGGAAAGCGAGTGCGCAAATAAGGCACAGCATCAGCAGCAGTACCAGCGGCGGCGGCAGCGTCAGTGCATCTGTGAGTCTTCGAACCGCTTGTCTTCAGCTGCCAATCCTCTGTGCGTTTCAGATTGAGATTTCACAGCTCAAGTCTCGAGGAGCCCACACAATCATCCGACATACTTTGTGGAGCTGGGCATTTATTCTTAGCTCGACTGTAAGAGACTGTTCTTCCGGTCCATCTCTATTTATTCCAGTTTCTTGAATATTTAATGGAAAATGGCGATCAGCGCCCAGTCCTTCGGTATCTTCTGTCTGTTCTCTATCCAAACTATCCTCATCATATGCGTCTCAACGCCAACATCGGGGACACACCACTTCCCCCAACATTACACGTAAGTATTATACCGTTTGGGGAGGTGAAACGGGAGATGGGGCTCAGAACTAGGACAGGTGGCCCAAACCGCGCTGTTTATCAGGTGCGATAGTCGCGCGATGCTTATGTATATGATGTTGAAATGTCAAACGCAGTTTCCGTCTCTGAATGCGTGAACTACGTTATAAATATATATCTTATCATGCTGCTTATGGTTGCTGTTAAAAATCTGGCGTTATGTCATACGTTTCGGGCTTTTCAAGCGTTGTCGATTGTGCACGTAATGATTAAGACAAGCACTTACGGTCACTTGCGGGTGACTTTAGTGACTAACCCGATCATTCAATTATTGATTCCATTACGCGTGTGTTGTTAATTAATCCAATTCCCATAAAGAAATAACCGTAATAACTGTTATTTTGATGTGTGTTTATGGGTGAGCATGAAATAGCATGCTGAATCTCGATTACGCATGGAGAATAGCCATAGGCTAGCTGTGAGTATGTGAGATAATAATCTGAATTTAGCCCGATAATAGAATTTAGAATTTTGGTTTTGAAAAAATAGCTACTTTGTCGTTGATCAATTTACGACATTAGTTTTTATGAATAGAGCAAAGTGCCCCCCAGGTACAGGCTGACCCAAAACAAACATTATAAAGTACCATAGCGCTTTGGAACTCATGCGGCTTTTATCGGCAAGGGGACCAAACTCACAGTCATATTGGATATTTCTAGAAAACCTAACTAATTTGAAAATACAATTATAGCCATACATTTGATATGAAAGTGTTCTGTGTTTTCGAACAGCAAACAAGCACCTTTATTTGTCCCATGTACGATTTGATCAACATCCATATTAAATTAAAATAATTTGGGGGCACCATAGCTTAATCGTCTTTAGGCAATAGTATAGCACATCCATTATGATGTAGATAATGGTACGTTGCCGTTTTGGGCAATCAGAGTTCTAGTCAGGGTGGACCGTTTTATTGCAGCCTACTGAATTTTATTTTATGTCTGCAATTATGTTTTGGGTACTTATTCTAGCATTTTCTTGAATAAAATTTTGAAGGTATTACGTCCTGTTATTAATTTAATTTTTATTTTTTTGAGTGGGCCTAGTCCTTCTCATTTTACTCAGACAATAACCTGCAAATCCAAATATGACATGTTATGTTTTTCCTTTTGTCCTGTACTGGTCTGTAGCCTACTACTGTTTTTTATTCTTACAATGTGTACTGTTAACAGGTGATTTTTTTTTGCCATTCAGTAGTGCTTAAGTGTGCTGGATCTTAGAGTACAACATTTATGAATAAAAATAGGCCATACAATTAGGTCTCTCAATAAATTAAAAAAAAGGCAATCAGGTTTCTGTTACACCCTGTGTGTCTCTCTGTTCCCTTTGCTCATAATGTGGTTCCTTTCCGCATTTATGTTAGTAAATACTTATTCTTTTAACTTATTTTAACTGCTTTCCCTGCTTTTACTTACAATTCTCTCACGAGAGCAACTAATGATCTACTGCACAATTTGTTCTACCCAGTGTTTCCTTAAATGCCTTCAGGGAAGGCTAGAGGTAGCGCTGAATAGACTCGCGTTCAATGTGAAGGTGAATGTGCTATAAGCGTGCACACTCCCCTGAACATTACAGCATGAGTGCCCATCTACTTTTTCCTACAGCTATCCAACTTGACAGCTAGGGCAGAGTACCTTGTAGTTAAGTGTAGTTACAGTTCCTGTGTGTGTGTGAGTGTGTTTGTGTTTGTGCGCCTGAATGCACATTTGTGGGCATGTGTGTGTGCGGTGTTTAACACCAAGTGGTTTGTATAAATTGCTGCAGTCGTCCCATTTGTTGAATTGAGTCGAGGTGGGTAATACTTGTGTCAATCATTGCTATCTGAATGGACCATACACAGTTTTCTGAAAGTGAATATGCTGAATTCCCACCTACTGCAAAACAGACAATACAATTGAACAAATGTCTTGTCATTCGCATTTCTAGGTATGGATATGGAACAACTCTTACTTGTTCTGTAATACACTTTGTGTATCAGACTGTCACCATGGTAAAAAAAAAACATGAGTAAAGGGCAGGTTATAGCAAACACTATTTTGCTTTTCACTACTCTCTTGAAACATATTGGTAAATAAGGCCCATAACTGTTTAGAGGTAAACAATCACCTTGCCTATGTCAAAAGAGTTCCTTTCAATACAGTTCAGTCTGGTAGCTGTTACATCCTGCTATGGTGTCCAATCCTTGAATATCCCTTTAAAAACAAAGGCCGAGTATTTTTCCTTTGGCGATTCATACATTACTACTATATTGATATTTTCAGTGCTACTTCGTATGACACCAATTTAATTCATCTTTACGTACAAGTCTTTTAAATGTTAAAAAAATAATGATGTGGCTTTAATTAACATTTTGCTTACTTGGTCTTTCGTTGATTGAGAACGCCATTCAGGGCATTCGTACTGTTTCCATCCTAATACATTTAATTAAGTCACTTATTTTTAAAGATTAACGCTTCAGAGACGTACATAACAGATACAAATTAAATGCTTACTTAGCCGTAAGACATATCCACTTACTGTAACTTATAGTGTGTGTTTATTGGGTGCTAGTCTGTTCATCTTTCTGAACCAAAGACATCGGCGGCTGAATGACAGTAGACTCTCTGACAGACTGCTGTCTGAACCCTTTGAGGTGGAAAGGAGGGGACTGGTCTAACAAAGCCGAGTGACACGAAGCCAAGAGCGATACATGCTGTCTGTTTGCAGGAATCTGTGGATGCTGGCTACATATACAGTGCATCCATGTTTACTGTAGAGCAGTCCAGTTGTGGAAGAAGCGTGGCCAGTAAGGATAGAGGTATCGTCACCGGTGGTTAGCTTCACTGCTTCACTGCTTCCTGCGTTTGGGCTAGCTAGTTGGAAGAGCCTATCCACCCTCCATTGCTAGGTGGTTAGCTTCACTACATCATGCCCCACTGTGGGCTAGCTACCTGCGAGAGCGTGCCCTCCCTCCTCACCCTTCATTGCTAGGTGGTTAGCTCCACTGCTTCATGTCCCACTGTGGGCTAGCTAGCTGCGGGAGCCTGCCCCCCCTCCATTGCTAAGTGACCTTTTTCCTAGCCGGCCAGCTTTGTTCACTCAGCCGGTCCAGAGGCCTCTCTACGACTCGTTTGCTCTTAATTGCCCCGTCATAAGCGCAGTCCCACGCACATATTGACGTTTCGGTCGCTGTGATTGTCTTTGACTGTTCGGTTATTGCTCTGCCTTGTCACTTTGCAGAAGCTTGGCGCTTCCTTAAATGGGTGCGCCTTGTCTTGTCTTCTGACAGAAGTCTGACATTTAAAAAGCTGACATTTCTTGCTGTCATCATCTGAAAAGACAAACGATGGCGTGGTGTTTGCGGCCCCTTCGATGGGAGCGATTGGTTATCGGCCGGCTTTGTGACGGGAAAGGTTGGCTGTCGTGCCGGCGCCCGACGCCGTGGCGAAACGCGCCGTGTCACCCTCCACGACGCCGTCGTCTGATAGCTCCCATGTTTACTCTCATTCCACCCAGACACGTATCCCTATCTAACAGGTGTGTGTTTGTGTGTGTGTGTGTGCTTAGTTGGTCTGGCCCTTGCTGATTGAACAGGAAGGGCGGCACCATTAAGTCGTTTGATCTGCTTAATTCCAAAGTTGGCGCCGGCCACCGAGGGAGCGGCTGCTCTGGCTGCTTATGGGGCACTTGTGTCAGCGGCGAGGTGGTTTACGGCGCGCGCCGGGCCCTCTGCTGAGGGGGAGGGAGGGACAGGGAGCTGACGCACCTCTGGGCCCCCCCAACAGAGTCCACAGGGAGGGAGGGGCTCATTAACACAGACACCAGGACGGATTAAGACTCGCTGTCCGTAACGAGATGCAGAGAAGGCTGCCAAGGATCAGGCAAGCTGACAAGTGGTCAGACTGACAGACAGACAAACAGACAGACTGACTGACTGACTCACAGGTAGTCAGAGACACACACCAACAAATAAACCCCCCCCCCACCCCCTCTTCCACCTACTACATACACACACATACACACACACACACACACACACACACACAACAGAAAACAACAGAGGGACAGTCAGAGGCCAAGAAGTCGACAGGCTCACTTTGACAGACCTGTTTCGACGACCGTGCGCTCCGCTCACTGAAGTGTGGGCTGGTTGTGTTTTGCAGGATGATCCACTGGGCGGGCCGCATTGAGAAGGAGCTGGAGAAGGTCCTGCAGCACGTGACCGGGACCCAGCAGATGAGAGCGGTGAGTCCACACACGCACGGTGACACCGGGCCATATTGGAAAACCAGCCAGGCTATACATTTGTATCCATGGCATCCTCAGTTCACATTTCTGGCTTACTTTTCTGTGTGTGTGTGTGTGTGTGTGTGTGTGTGTGTGTGTGTGTGTGTGTGTGTGTGTGTGTGTGTGTGTGTCCATGCGCATGTTTGAGTGAGTCTGTCTGTGTGTGTGTTTGTGTGTTCATGCGCATGTTTGAGTGACTCTGTGTGTGTGTGTGTGTGTGTGTGTGTGTGTGTGTGTGTGTGTGTGTCAAAGCAGAGCAGATGGTTTGTTGGCAGAGGCAGCTCGACTGTGTGTTGACTAATGGTACTGTGCTCCCAGGCCTGGATATGGTCCTGAGCTAAACGCCTTCACTATGGCTGTACGGGTGAGTGTGAGCAAGCTAGCCCGTGGCCACGGCCACGCTGACCACGCTAGCGGTAGCCACGGCCACGCTGACCACGCTAGCGGTAGCCACGGCCACGCTGACCACGCTAGCGGTAGCCACGGCCACGCTGACCACGCTAGCGGTAGCCACGGCCACGCTGACCACGCTAACGGTAGCCACAGCCACGCTGACCATGCTAATGGTAGCCACGGCGCTGGTGGCATGCTAACGGTAGCCACTGCGCCGATGGTGAGGGAGCGGACATTGATGGCAGAGAAGAAGTTAAGGTGCCAGGGTTAGTTCATTGGTTAGTGGTTATCGTTAGTGTAGCTGTTTGTACAGAACAGAGTGAATACGAGTGAAGGTGTGCACTGTTCTTAAAAAAAAACCTCTTAGACAACACGATTGTGTATGTGAATGTGTATATGAATGTGCATATCCGCGTGTCGGCCTGTGTATCTGTGTCTGTGTGCGAGGGGACGGAGGGGTTTGTTGCGGTTGCCGTTGGCATGGCGACGGGGGAGGGGTGGGCTGCGCGAGCTGAAGCTGGAGGACCTTGATTAAGACGACGCCCCGCGTCCTCCCAGCCCGACCCAGCACAGCGAGCGTCACGCCCGACCCTGAACACGGGCGACTCTCAGTGTTTGCCGGCGGGGTGCAAGGAGAACGCAAAACAAGCCGGCGATCAAGCTGGTTCTTCTAGGTCACAGTCTTAATCCCCCGGGACGTCTAAATGAGCGAGACTGACTGGATGCTACGAAAGGGATTTCTTAATTTTTTTGCTCCCTTCGGTCACGCTTTGTCACAAGACATTACGCCCTGTTTGGGTGATGGCTCGTATAGGGTGCCCATATGGTGTGTGTGCGCGCGCGAGTGTGTTAGTGTTAGTGTGTGTGTGTGTGTGTGTGTGTGTGTGTGTGTGTGAGAGTGGGTCCGACTGCGCGCGCAGTAGTGAGCCGGTGTGAGAGAACATTCATCATGGCTCCAAACAGGAGTCGTCACAGGGTGTGTTAAATGGCCCAGCGTGGCTGGAAAAGCCATTTTCTAAATGGATGCCTCTCTCTATACGTGTGTCTCTGATAGAAATCTTCCCTGGGCTACGCGGGGCTGGTAACAAGATTGCCTCCCCCTGTGCACCCTACCTCTTCATGCGCAGTTTATTCTCGCAGCGGAGAGGGATGGCTGGGGGGGGGGGGGGGGGGCGGCGGCGGAGAAGAGAAAGAAGTGGTAAATAGTCTGCAAATTATTTCCGAGTTTGTCTTGCGCTCTGAGAGAGACAGACAGAGGGAGAGACAGAGAGAGGGGGAGAGACAGCGAAAGGGGGAGGGAAGCGTTGAGGAGTTTAATGTGGCCGGTTCTGTTCCTCCTGGCTGAGATTTCTTATTTTGGGAGATAGCGGAAAGGCGGGGAGGCGTAGTTTGATTTTCCGAGAGATGGAATTGGCTTGGGAATGATTGATCCGAAAAGAGGGAGGGTGGAGAGCGAGAGAGGAAGGAAGGCTATGGAGAAGGGCGGGTGTTTGTGGGAGCCGATGACGTCTTTTCGGGCGAAAGGGGGCGGGCTGTCACAGCTCAGAGCGGACGCGCGGCAGATCCCGCCACGTATTTCTCCCGCCGCCTTTGACGGCAGGCGCGTGGATGGACGCGGGGAGGGGAGGGCGAGGGGCCGGCGAGGCCCCAGGAGAGAGGGTCCATGCCTGTGTTCAGCGCCGGTTGTCTCAGCACTAACACTGGATCCGTTGGCCTGACGTTGGACTTTGGCCGCTCCCACCCTAACCCTCCACTGTTACACAGGAGCTCATGTGGCGGTTATACACAACACAGCCACACACACCAAAGTCATGCGTCACATGCTAAAGCACAGGCACACACACACACACACACACACACACACACACACACACACACACACACACGCGCGCACACGCGCGCGCGGCTCCTCCTCTCCGCCGGCCTCTCCGGTGTCAACATGGCGGGGCGGTGGAGGCTTCCGCGTGGTCTCCCTGCTCCCGTCTCCGTAAAGAGGAGCCTCACCCCGCATGAATCATTTAGGCCGCGCGCTCCACGTGAGCGCTCCCTCACCCACTCACCCCGTCAGCCCCGCCCCCCCCCGTCCCAGCCCGGCTAACGCTGTGTGGCAGTGGGTGGGCGCTTTTATCCTGAAGGAGGCTTCCCGTAGCCCTGGCATACAGCGCGGTGTGAGTACAGTCTGAACCGCTGCATCTTCTGCCCCAGCGGCCAGCGAACGGCCCTGTTTGTAGGAAAACACTGACACTCTGTGCTGGTGTTGTGTGACTGTGTGGTGTGTGTGTGTGTGTGTGTGTGTGTGGTATGGGTGTTGATTGTTACGTAAGCGATATGCCGTTGTGGCGTCTTGCTCGCCTGGTGGCGTTGCCTGGTACACAGCGTGCGCTGTTTGTCCTCGCCTCCCTCTGTGACAGCGTGATGAGACGGTGAACTACGAGGCTCCATGAAGAGGTCGCTGCCGCCAAAGACAGGCGGTCAGAAACGCGATTTGATTCGGCGGAGCCGTATCATCCGCCCGCTCTCCTGGAAGCTTTGATCTCCCCGGGCCGACCGTCCACGAGGAAGTGATGTCTGGGAGCGGCCTGGTAGAAGAAGAGCGGCCCCTTTTGAAGCGCTCCTCCTAGCGGTCACGTGACAGGCCCCGGTCACATGACCGGCGGCGAGGCAGGAAGAGGAAATCCCTCCCCCCCACCTTCCTTTGTGCTGTGGACCCATGTTGAGGGAGGATAAACTCCTTGCTTATATTCCTCTTTTCCTCTCTCTTTTTTTTTGCTATATTTACTCTCTCTCCTGGTTTGGGGCGTGTGTGTGTGTGTGTGTGTGTGTGTGTGTGTGTAACCTGTGCTCAGAGGCCTCACGCTGGGCTGCATGTTTATCTGGTCTGAACACACATTTTTCTTGACTCAAGTACAGCTTCTGTGTATGAGAGAAGTGGGTGTGTGTGTGTGTGTGTGTGTGTGTGTGTGTGTGTGTGTGTGTGTGTGTGAGTGACACAGTGTGCGTCTGTATGTGCACACACACAATGGGGGTACACTTTCATGTCAGTGCTATTATATTTTTTAACACGCGTTTGTTATTTCAGGGCTCATGCATTCAATAGGGATTCAATTCGCTGCTCGTTCTTTTTTTTCTGAAAGTAAAATATTCATATTTTTGTATCCCCACGGTCATAACTCGTAAGGCTTCCTCTGGTCCACCGCTCTAAACATAGCAGCCCTTCCTCTGGACCACCGCTCTAAACATAGCAGCCCTTCTGGATAAGGAGCAGCGCGCACCAGGCCCAGTCCAAACTGAGCTATCTCGCTAAAGTACTTGTGGATTTACTCCTTATTGCTGACTCCGGCGATGGCCAGTAATCTGTCTCAAATGCCCAGCGCTCCAGTAGACAACACCCCCGACCACTCTGTCTCCCTGCCCCGTCCTCTCCCGCTGCCGGAGCTGACATCAGCGCTACACACACACACACACACACACACACACACACACACGCAGACTCAAACCCTGCATGCACAAACAAAACCCGACCTGAAAAAAACCACACACACACACACACACACACACACACACACACACGAGAACCCACCACTGTTTGGTCGACGTAACGGCTGATCAATGTAATTGGTTCGTTGATTTAATAGCTCTCGCGGCGGTCCGTCTGTGGCCAGTCTCCAGGAAAAGGCTGAGTGTCCCTCCTCCTCCTCCTCTTCCTCCTCCTCCTCTTCCCCTCCGCTAGGACCCATGAACAATTACCTTTAAAGGCGAGAGTGCACTGCCTCTCTCTCTGGCTGCCCTCTGTCTCTCCCGCCTCTCCCTTGCCTTCCTCTCTTTCTTCCATCTCACTCTGTCGTTTTACCCCCCCCCCCCTCCGTCATTCTGCCTCTGTGTTTTCTTTTTGCTCTCTCTTTCTCTGTCCCGTTCCCTTTGTCGTCTTTGTCGTCCTGTTTGTCTTTCCCTTTACCCCCCCCCCCCCCCCCCCCCCCCCCCCCCCCCCCCCCCCCCCCCCCCCCCCCCCCCCCCACCCCTCTCCATCTCTTGCCCTGAACCTGGCACGAAGCAAACACAACCGCCGCTCGTTATCTGCCTGTTGGAAAACAGACATGGCTATTTTTTGCCTGCCCGTGTCCTCCTCCCCTGGCCTCTCTCTCTCCCCCCCCCCCCCCGCGCTCGGCCTCTCCTCTGTTTATCTCCCTCTGGCTCCTGTCAATGTCAACACTGTCAGAGGCTTGGCATAACAGCTCCGGGCCTCGGGCCGGGTAATGACCATCTAATGGCAGGTAAACATCACTGTAAGACGCCGCCATCTTTTCTTTGGCTCTCCTTTCTTTCCCCTGTCTGTTTACTTGCCTTCCGTCTCCTTCGCCTGTCTGTTCCGGGCTAAGCAGAGCTCACAGAGCAGGCGGGGGGTTGGGTGGGGGGGGTGGGGGGGGCTGTGCAAGCCCTCCCCCGCAGATTTCCCAGTGGAATGTCGGAGCATGGGGGTTGGTGGTGGGGGCTTCTGGGAGTTGTAGTTCATTCAGGGTCAGGCCCAAATGGTTCACTGAACCACCACGCTTAACGCTAGCGTGCGAACGGGGCTCCCTTCCTGCGGCGCCTCCGTTTATTTACCCATAAACATGAATAAATCAAGTAGAACCGCGTGGCGGGCCGCACGGCTCCTCGCTCAACCGGGACGCCGCCGAGCGAGAACAGCGGGCGCGCGCGGGGGGGGACGGGGGACGGGGACGGTCCGCCGTCGCGTTGTCAGCACACAGACGCCGAGCGATCATATTTAGATTTCTCAGACCATGTTATTGGCTTTTCTGACAGCCGGGGAGGGAACACGGATCCCTGGGCTTCCCGGTGCCGGACCCTCGTTGGGAGGAATGAGAGGACATACATCATCGTCCCCCTGGTTGTCCTCCTCGCTGTGCTGAAGCTGCCTTTTGGTTGGAGGCGGCTGAGGGGAGATGAGGCTACGCGCCGCGCATATTGAACTAGGATCTTTCTAGACAGCCCACGCGCGTTGAGGTTCTTCTTCCGAGGAGAGCGGACTCCTTCTTACCACGCCGTTCTTGTATGCAGTGGTTGTTTTGGCACAAGGCACAAGTGGCTTTCTAGCTACTGGTTTATTTGAAGGCTTCTCTTTAAGTGCAAAACGACAACTCAACGCACAGTATCGATGTGAAACTATAGAGATCACGTTAGCGTGACGTAGAACAATTGCACGCACAGCATGTGGAATAACATTGTACCAAAGTCAAGTGCAGACACACTAACAAAATACCTTGTTGGCCGCCTGCTACACAAAGGGAATGGTCTTTATGACTGTTCACATCACGTTAGCCTGACATTGAGAACCTTTCCTTGGAGCAGATACATTACTGGAGGCCCCTTACTTCCTGATCGCTAGCCAGTGTCGCTTAAGGCGTCGTAGTCCCGCGAGAGCAGCCCAACGAGACTTCAACAACAATAGAGTTCTATCACTTGTACTAAATGAAATAAATGTATGTGTGACAAACGCAACTAAAATGTATTCTCAATTATGACAATGGTCACGGACAAATTCTATGAGTTACGTAAGCAATATAATGGCAACAGTTACACATCTAATGAACGATACTATTGCTTTTATTTGGACCCTGTGCTGGCTTTGTGAGCTGCAGTACATACAACAATAACAAAGACCATTTTGTTTGGGATACCAATAGCTGGCGGAAGACCTTGGTTAGGAGTCCTTCCCGAGTAGACGATTATCACAACCTAATTACCCACCATTACTGGCATCCCCTTTAATCCCATTCTGAGATGTAAACGCAGCAAAACACCACAACACGCCCCTCCTGCTTGTTTCCTTTCCCGGTCTGCTCCATCCCTGTGTGTCTCTCGCTGCGCTTTTCCCGTTTGCTGGGAGGCCAGCACAGGAAGTTGACAGGGATGGGATCTGATGAGCAGGTCCTCCGCTTGGCTTAGTCTTAGTCATCTGTGGACTGGCGCTGAACACACTGCATCATTTGCTGGGCAACTCGAGTGTGAAAGGGCTTTGGGGTACAGCGGGCTGGGTCTCTGGGGGAGTGTGAAGAGGCTTTGGGGTACAGCGGGCTGGGTCTCTGGGGGAGTGTGAAGAGGCTTTGGGGTACAGCGGGCTGGGTCTCTGGGGGAGTGTGAAGAGGCTTTGGGATACAGCGGGCTGGGTCTCTGGGGGAGTGTGAAGAGGCTTTGGGGTACAGCGGGCTGGGTCTCTGGGGGAGTGTGAAGAGGCTTTGGGGTACAGCTGGCTGGGTCTCTGGGGGAGTGTGAAGAGGCTTTGGGGTACAGCGGGCTGGGTCTCTGGGGGAGTGTGAAGAGGCTTTGGGGTACAGCGGGCTGGGTCTCTGGGGGAGTGTGAAGAGGCTTTGGGGTACAGCGGGCTGGGTCTCTGGGGGAGTGTGAAGGGGCTTTGGGGTACAGCGGGCTGGGTCTGTGAAGGGAATGTGAAGAGGCTTTGGGGTACAGCGGGCTGGGTCTCTGGGGGAATGTGAAGAGGCTTTGGGGTACAGCAGTCTGGGTCAGGCTGGGAAATGGGAACTATGGTCTCTACGCTGGGCTTGTATCAAGGGGGCTCGTTTGGTCGCTGAACAAGGATGTGCTGGTTGTTGTTTTTTTTGGTTTGAAGTTCGCCAGCTTTTGCCAGGTGTGGGGGGTCCTAGCTTGTGCTGCTAATTGCTTGGCTGATGAATGGGAGAGAGAGGCTTCACGGAGGGGAAGGAGAGAGAGAGAGGCAGAGGGGGAGAAGAGGGCATGGTCTGGACCCAACCGGAGATCCTGTCAGGAGAGAGACTGTTGTGCTAACGCGGCACATCTCTCTCCTCCACCCCCCC
>JAPMUY010003519.1:250000-277528 GCA_026901105.3 Galaxias olidus
TGTTGGATTGGGCCTGGCAGGCTTCCGGTGGGCCGGTGGGTTGTTTCCAGAGCGGTCGGCGTTGTTTAACCGCGTGGAGGAGACGTGCGGCCATTTCAACACTGTGCTCGTGTTCGGCTCCGATCAACCGATTATTCAGTCTCTCGGTGGGAGTGGCTGGATGTGTGTGTGTGTGTGTGCGTCTTGTGTGTGGGGGCCGCATTCATCCTATCTGACGGCGTCTCTTTTTCTGTGTCCCTGAATGTGTGCATGTTTTCATGCAGCTTGTGTTTTGGTGTGTGTGTGTGTGTGTGAGTGCGGGTGTGTGTGTGTATGTGTGTGCCGTTTGCTCCAGATAGCGGTGACGCTCCCAGACTGGACTGAGCAGCGAGCGGAAGGGGATGAAGCTGTGTGTGTGTGTGTGTGTGTGTGTGTGTGTGTGTGTGTGTGTGTGTGTGTGTGTGTGTGTGTGTGTGTGTGTGTTAGACAGATTTAGTGGCAGCGAGAGGAGGATAAACAGTCAACCCAGCGCTGATTGAGCTGCACAGTGTAACGTAATGGTGGCGTGCCGCGTGCCCGCCCGCGGTGGCTGTGTGTGTGTGTGTGTGTGTGTGTGTGTACACCGTGTGTGCTTCTGCCTGTGTCAGCGAGGGAGAGATTGCACGGTCAGAGATAGAGGTGAATTAGCTCTCTGAGGTGCTGTGTTTTGGGAGATAGTCTTTGGGTGGCTGGGTAGGTGGAGGGTCGGGGCCGGGGGTGGGGGGCCACACTGGCTAACCCACGTAGCCTTCAGTTTACGGTTAGAGGGGTTGTGGAGCATCTGCCAAACAAACACCGCTGGGGCAGGCCGTGCCGCTCTTGTCGAGTCCGTTCCGTGTTTTCCACTCTGCCTGGGTTCAAAAATAAAAATACAAAAACGGCTCCATGCTGAAATAGAAACAGATATTAACATTCACTTAGAAGCTTTGTCACGCTGGCACACACTGTCACACACACACACACACACACACTCGAGCGCGTTCACACCCTCGGCACGCCCACCTCCTGACCCCACACCTCAGCCCGCCCACTCTGCGATGGTTGTCCCGCGTTGTTCTCGGCGGTGATACTACTATCAGTCACTAATCATCGAGGAGCAGCAACATGGCGTGTCTCCAAAGGCAAACGCGGTCACGAAATCTCTTCTCTCTCTCGTTCCGCTTTGTGACTCTCTCCCTTCTCACAGCTAATTCTCGCTCTGTCTCTCTCTCTCTCTCTCTCTCTCTCTCTCTCTCTCTCTCTCCTCCGTGTCTCCAGTGGGTTTAGTCACCTCACCCTGTGTGACTCACAGAGAGAGTGTGTGTGATTTGTTCTCTGTGTCGAGGTCCCCGTAATACTTCCAACACGTCAGTAGCAGCCATCCCGTCCAGTGGAACCAAGGGAAGGAGACGCTGCATGGTTCTCAGGGCAGTCTTTGAGCCCTTTGTCTGCCGGGGGGGGGGGTCAACGTCCCTCCATGGGGGACTAACTGCTGCTGCTCCTTGGATCGAAGGTGTTTGTCCGGCCGCTACCTGCGTCCTCCACCCGTGTGGCTGTCGGTGTGAACCCGTGATCTGGAAGTGTGTTTGGGTCTCCCCCCCCCCCCCCCCCCCAGGTCTGTGGCGGGTCTCTTCTCGTGGCCAGTCCGCGCTCAGCTCAGTGGAAATTGAAACTTAGAGCGCTAAGAGGCAGTGCTGGAGGGAAAGTCTCCATTGTGCGCCAAAGCAGAAACTCTGCTGGCTCGTAAGAGGATCACGGCTCCCCAGCCGGCGTCCAGGGCAGCACACGCCACTGCCTCTCCTTCACACACACACACACACACACACACACACACACACACACACACACACACACACATTAAAGAGTCAGACCCATGCCACACATGGGGGACTGGGATGTTTTGTTTCAGCCACACATTAAATTCTGAGCGGACTTCAACGTGTTATTATCCCGTGCAACACAATGTGCTGCACCCCTCCATGCGGCGGCACACTTTACATTGCCATAGGCTACAGGACTATGAGATGACCCGTTTGTTTCTAAAGCCTGGCCGCTTTAATTCGGCATTAGAGAAAGGTTCCCCGAGCCTGACCTCGCGCCTAAATCCCCCGCCGCAAAGCACGCTGGGAGATGTAGTTCACGGCGTTGTGGTTTGGTTTCATTAGAGCGCGTGGATGCCGTTTGGGCTAGCGCTCTGTGCGTGTGTGTGTGTGATAACGTCGTCACCAGCCCCCCCCCCCATTGATCTCCCGCTAAGCAGCGCAGGGCTGTCAGGGCTGCTGAAGGAGCGGCCGGGGTTCAAGGCATCATCGATTGTCAGCCCATCATAGGCAGGGACTTGGCACTAAATGCTGATTGACAGGCCCGGCTCCAGACCGTCGGCTTCCCCTTAATCCACCCAACTTTAGGGCCTGGGAGCCCTTTCTGTTACTGCCTGCCTCTCTGAATTCACCAAACCTCCCTCCGTCACTGCAATTTAACGAAAATTAAATTCAAAAGATTCTGTTCAATTCAACAGAATACGACTGGCAATCTTTGCCTCACAAATTAGAATTTTTATTTTTGAAAGGGTGGGGGGGGGGGGGGGGGGGTCCGCTTTTAGGATTGTCAGGCAGACAAAGCGGCTGTGAAAAGAATAATACCCCTCCCTCCTATTCTCTTAACAAGTGGAGTTATTAGCGGCAGGCAGGCTGTGGGCGGTAGATATCCGCGGCGGACATTTTCTTTCAGGGTCGAAATTCACTTTTCCACCGGCTAATGGTTTCCGTGTCCGCGAGTCATGAATATTCCCCCCCCGTTTCGGACCATTCCACCCGTGCACCTCCCATCCCACAGCAGTGACCTTCCACGGGATGTCGGGGGAAGTTCTCCATTTACGTGTGTTCGGGGCCCAACTGTGACTTTGTGTGGTGGGGAGCGGGCGACCAGGCGTGGCGTGTTTGCAGTCGGGAAGGTCCCTAATGTTGTCCCCGGCCGTCCCCGACGTGCCGGGCACCTTTGTTGACGGCCGCCCTTTGTGTACGCGCCCGCTAATGGATGTGTAATTGGCCGCCTTTGTAAATGATCAGAGCGCTGAGAGGAATCAAATTGCAGGCTTCCGTCGGCTAAGTAGCGGTTCGGGCCCTGAAGGGAGTGATTAGGGCCCAGTTGTGTGGAAAGCGGGCCGTCCTGTGGACGTGCAATTACACCCCCAACCCCTCCCCACACACACCACACACACACACACCTCCCCGCCACCCGCTCGACCTGTAGCAGGGGGGATGTGGGGGGCCCGAAAGCGGTTGTTGCAGGTCGTCACGGGGCAAAAACATCACGGGCCACCTTTGACCCCCGCCGTGGAAACCCGGCCTGAGACGTGTGCCGGGTGTAGTCCCCTTAACGGGATCCATTTTGAGCCGCTCCGCCCCGATACGCGCCGCTTGCAAACACGACGTGGCCATTGTCCTCCCCTCCCGCTGCTCCTGAACGCAGCCTCCGCTGGGCGGCCATAATTGTTTTCAAGAACAGGTAAAATGGGAGGATAATTCGATGAGCGCTGTGCCCCCGCAATGGGAGTTGGTGCGGTCCGAGCGCGGCGTTTTTGTGTGAGCTCAGGGGCAGCTGCGGGGGTGCCTGGCCGAGTGGTTAAGCCCTGTCTGTCTCTGTTTCTGGAGCAGCAGCAGCAGCAGAGAGAGAGGGTAGACATTAATCCCGCACAGATGGACAGAGGGAAATGAATGATCATTTACACTGACGACATAATCAGACTTCCCGCTGTCCTCCGATACCAAATGGCTTCCTTTTGTTCTGCGGGATCTCCCTCGTTTCCCTCTCGGTTTCGCTCTTCCCTTCTCTCTCTCTCTCTCTCTCTCTCTCTCTCTCTCTCTCTCTCTCTCTCTCTCTCTCTCTCTCTCTCTCTCTCTCTCTCTCTCGTTTTCTCTCCCTCCCTCTTTCTCCCGCTCCCTTTCTGTCTCCCTCTCCCCCCCTCTCTCGCTCTGTCTCTCTTTCGCCCTCTCTCTCTCTCCCTCCCTCTCCCTCTCTCTCTCCCTCTCCCTCTCTCTCTCCCTCTCTCTCTCTCTCTCTCTCTCTTCTCTTCTCGATTGTATCCTTCTTTCTTCTTTTTCTTCTTCCTCCCCCCGTTGTTACCGGTCATTAAATGGCGGGTTTCCATGGCAACAGGCCGTTTGGAGTGGTTCGGTGGGCCGGAAAAGTGGCCCTGTTTCTTTCTGGATGGAGACATCGGCGCTCCTCGCTGAGAACCTGTCCAGCTCGCTGTGTCACTCCGGGGGAGTGGAGGTCGGGAAGGGAGGGAGGAGAGAAGCACAGGAGAGATGAGGACAGAGAGGAAGGCCGGCTGCCGCCGTAACGACCAGGACAGGGCCCCGGATGTGAACGGCCCGCAGGGGCCTAACGGTTGTCTTCGCCCTTGGCGGGGCGACGAAGCACACTCACACACACACACACACTATCAGACACACGTAGACACACCCACACCCGTTAACATGGCATGCTGTTTCACTCTCTTTTTTCCTTATCTGGTTGCCTGGCTGTGAGTGTGCGTGTGTGTGTGTGTGTGTGAGTGTGCATCTGTGTGTATGTGGCGTGTGTGTGTGTGTGGCTGTTCCCCTAATGCCATCACTTTAAGGAGCGCTGACCCTGCTGGCAGGTTACATGGGGAGCCGTCTCCCAGTAATTAGGCCGTGCTCCGTGTGTAATGACTTCGCATGGAGCAGCTCTCTATCGGGCTCTGCAGACGGCCCCGCACGCGCACACACACACACACACACACACACACACACACACACACACACACACGAGTGGAAACACATGAGCACGTCCACGGGCACAAAGCGTCGATTAAGAACACACAGAGGGGAGGAGGGGACCCTAACCCCAACCCACGTCACGGCAGCTCTTCCACCAGATGGGGGCCAAGGTCACGGAGAGTTCTCCAGTCATTCAAACCCCCCCCTCCCACCCCGCCTCTCACTCACGGAAAGGCAGCGAGGGTTAAGCAGTCGAGCCGGAGCGTTTTTGTCTGACGAGACGACACACCGTGACTTCATAAAGACACCGTCACCGAACGTCGGTGAAATCCCCCCGACGTTGTCACCTCGTACGGGGACGTCCATTGACCCAGTGACCTCCCCACGGGTCCACTCATAACCTCCACTCTAAAATAAAGCCCATGCCCTCTTTCCTTGCTACTGCTGCGTTTGCAAAACCGCGCACTCTCCTCATTACACGTTGTGTGCATCCTGAAGAATTTCACCATGGAGATTAAGGATTACTGCTGCTTCCATTTGGAGGGAGCTCCGGGGGATGCAGAGAAGCGCACACAGAACGCTGGGTGTAGACGTTGGAACAAAGACCCGGTAGGGAGCAGGATCCCCCGCGAGAAGACCTCTACCGACGGAGCCTTCTGAAGGGCTGACTTGTGTCATCACTCAACTGGCGCCAACGAGTTTCGTTCTGCTGCTCTTTCCAGCATGGCTCCTCAAACTGCAGCACAATGTCGCCGATAAACCCAGCTAGCTCAGTCTCTCTCTCTCTTGCTCGCTCTCTTTCTCTTTCCCCCCCCTCTCGGGGTCCTGTCTTTTCATCTTCTTCCGTAACGTAATCAACGGTAGCCTAGATACAGAAACATACACACACACACACCCACACACACACACACACGCACACAAACACATACGCGCACACACACACACACATACAACCACGCTTGTCTAACTTATTTACACATACACCTACAGTACTCTCCCGCGTATAAACACCTTGGCAGGAGTGCGTGCACACATACTAACGTTCGCGCACACACACACACACACACACACACACACACACACACACACACACAGGCACAGGATGCATGGCCACTTGAGGACAACCGTGTGCGCCGCTGCTGGGAGTGGATGTGATGGGACGGGAGAGAGGATTTGGATGATTTCATGTTTGATATAGCTTCTGGCTGAGCCGCGGCCATGACAGTATGCACTCTGTTATAGAACTAATATTGTCTGGGAACGGGAGAGAGACAGACTGCTTAGGAGGAGGAAGAAGAGGGAGGGGAAGAGAGGAAAAGAGATGGAGGAGATTTGTGAAGGGACTAAGAGAGAGAGAGAGAGAGAGAGAGAGAGAGAGAGAGAGAGAGAGAGAGAGAGAGAGGCACAGGGAGGGAAGAAGCGGCGAGAGGATATTTTGTCGCTGTCTATTTGAGAGAATCTAGTGGATGAGAAAAACAATTCCCCACCATCAGCAAGTTAATAAACAGGCCGTAGTTTATCTCTGTCTGAAAGACTAATACCCTGAGTGAGGAGAGGAGGAGAGGAGGGAGGAAGAGGAGGAGGCTGCTGCCCCACATTTTCCTCTCTCCATCCATCCTCCCTCCTTTTCCCCTCCTTTTCGTCTGTCTGGAAGTCACTAAATGGCTGCTGGCCGACTCGCTGGCTCCCACTGGCTGGCTGGCTGGCTGGCTGGCTGGCTGGCTTGGCTGGCTGGCTGGCTGGCTGGCTGATTGAATGACTGACTGAATGACTGTCTGGCTGACTGGTCGCGTAGATCCCTGCGTGCGCCCCTTCCCCGTGACCCTTTGATTTTGCTGGGAGCCCCAGCACGGAGGAGCTGACGCTAAGGACAGCTCCCAGCACCAGCTGGCCTTGTTTGTCCCAGGGTTTGTTAGCACCCTGTGCCTGCCTGTGTGTTAGCCAACTCCATGTGCCGCTGGCATGCTCTGTTAATGGGGACGGGGGATTTACGCCGAGTGTTTGTCGAAGGAGCCCCCCCCCCCCGTGTGCGCCTGGAGAAGGGATCTGAGGGTCTGAGAAGCTGGTCTCGGATCAGGGGAGTGGAGCGCCGCCAGGGGGTCCTGTGAGGCAGTGGTAACAAGCAGGAGCGTCTCCAGGTCCGCGCCGAGGAGAGGGACGCCGTACGGGGGGGGGGGGGGGGGGGGGGGCGCGTGTGTTTTGACACGTGTCAGTCAGCGAGTTCCATTACATCACAGCCGGAGCCAGAGAGTAAGCACGGCTGTCAAACCGCGGAGCAAGGCGGCGGACGAAGACGACTAGGATGACAAGGAAGACGGCGGTGACAATAGCGATGATGAAGACAAGCATGAAGATAATGATGATGGGGGCGTCTGATGGGGATGATGATGATGGTGATGATGGACGGCGATGGCCATGACCTTTGTAGCGTATTCTAACCTGGCCTCCTTTGTTAGCATGTCCAACGAGAGCTCCTCCTTTGGCTCGACTTCAATGGCTGAATAGACTTTAGTGTCTGACTCTGCAGGGGGGCTGTTCAGGAGTGTGTGTGTGTGTGTGTGTGTGTGTGTGTGTGCGCGCGCGCTTGTGTGTGCGCGCGCTTGTGTGTGTGTGTGTGTGTGTGTGTGTGTGTGTGTGTGTGTGTGTGTGTGTGTGTGCGCTGGTCTATGCCTGGCTGGATGGAGTGTGTGTATGTTTCTGCTCATGCATGGTTCCACTGTCCCTCTGATCGCTTCGCCAACGAGGCTGCTCCTCTAACCCCTCCTCCCATGCTCACCCCCCCCCCCCCCTCTCTCTCGTCTAATCTGCCCTCTCCCTGAGGGTTACTTGTGTAAATACGTCCCGTTTGTTTACCGCTGTCCCATGGCCCAGAATGCATCGTGCTCTGAGTGGCTCTCGGTGGACCGTGAGCTGTGTTGTTAGCAAACACGGCGTGCTTTTGAAGTGGCCGCACTTAATCCCCTCCCAATTGGTCAATAAACCAATCATCGAATCAAGTTCAGTTCATTCGTAAGGTACATGTTACAGTTTTCGCACCGTTGAATTTACCTTTCTGCCTATGCATATTCTGGAAAATGACCTATTTAAGCTTGGCTAGCGCCTAAAAAGATGGATTTCATCTGGCTGTTTTTCCCCTGCTTTCTCTCTCTCTCTCTCTCTCTCTCTCTCTCTCCTGCTGTCCTGAGGGTGGTGTGTGGGTTGAGCAGAGAAACTCTTCCTGACACATTGGATTGGCACACCGGGTCAATACCCCAGATCCGCCACACTACCTCCATCTCCCCGGGGGGGCCTCGCACCCCTGTCTCCCGTGTCCCTTCCCCGAGTCCAGAGGGCTTTGGCGCTCGCGCGCGTTTGTGTATGTGTGTGTGTGAGTGTGCGCATGCGTGTGCGCATGCGTGTGCATGTGTGTGTGCGTGTGTGTGTGTGTGTGTGTGTGTGTGTGTGCGTGTGTGTGTGTGTGTTCAGTCTTATCGAGCTCCTCTAGGGGAGCCTTGTGTAAACCCCCCCCCCCCCCTAATCCCCCCCAGTCCCCCAGACTCCACAGCATGGAAGCCGTCCTCAGGCCCGTGGAAGCCACTGGTCAGCCTGCCTGGCAGGGCCCACTGATATTCCTTAATGACGCCGCATCCGTCTCTGTCACCGCCGAGGAGAGCTCCACGGTGGCCGGCTTGGCCTGCCGATAAGCAGCCCTGTCCCCGAGACCCAGACGGGTTCTGGGGGGGGACAATAACCTCAGCACTGCCAGGGGAGAGAAAAAGAAGAAGAAAAAAGACACGGCAACAAAAAAGTTACTCCCCACAAAGAAAAGAAAGCCGGACGGGACTTTTTTGGAACCGCACATTTCTCCGTCTAAGTCTTATCGCGTCGTTATTTTGGCTGCGTTAACGAGGGAGGGCAGGCTGTCGTGGACAGGACCGTTTTCTCGGCGATAGCCAGCAGTCAGAGGGGGAGTGGGTGTTTGCAATTCTTAGCAGCTTTGACAAGTCGTTTGTCCTGGCTCAGGAGTCTGTTTCGGTCGAGTTGCCGACTCGGGAGAGGGGGGGGATGACTACTGGACAAACAGCGAGCTCTGTGCTTTAGGACCGCCCGAAAGACGGTGAGGGCGAGGGAGAGCGAGAGAGCGAGAGCGGGGGATCCGCACGGAGTTTGTAAACTAGTGAGGATTCGTTTTGGGAGTCTGGACACCCGACACCCCGCTGCTTCTCGCCTTCTGCGCAGTCACGCTCCCGCTCTGAAAGCTTGGCACGCTGGAGCCACCGATCACAGCCAACGGTCCTGGTGTGAATAGCGGGGTGTGTGTGTGTGACGTGCGCTCGACGTGTGTGTCGTTTTTAGTTGTTTTTTTTGCGCGGGCGAACGCGTGGGATGTTGTGTGTGTGGGACTTTGCGCCCCCCCCCCCCCGTGCACGCTTGTTGCTGTGATAGGCCGACACAGGAGGCTGCTGGGCCGCCCCGGCCACACGTAGACAGCGTCACCGATACGCCTGTTGTCTCTTCGCGGCTGAAAAAAAACCAACCCATTTCCAGTTCATGAATTTCATTCGTTCGCCCAGGCCTTTGACGGCGGCATAAACGGCCACTCTAAGCACCTCCATTTTCTCCAGTTCCACGCCACTGTTTGCACACTCCGACATCGCTCGAGCTCCCCCTGTAATTGGCAAAAGAATAGCTCCGCCAATTGAGTTGAGGCTATTCAGGGGTGTTGGTTCAGCTCGGCTGCACACGGAATAATGACTTTGGCCCATCGCTGACATGGCTGACTGACGTGTGACATGAAACATGTACGCTCAAATGAGAACGCTGCAGGTGCGGCTTTTTCATTTATCCCCCCCCCCACACACACACACATGAAGCGTGCAGCACGGTGCTTGATACCACATCTTCATATTTCCCTGAACTGCATTCGACTGTGGAGCGTTGGCCAGAGAGTGTGGAAATCCACTTCCCCCTCCAAACCGACTCGAGAACCTGTCAAAACCTCAGGCCACTCCATGAAATATATATATATATATATATATAGACTCCCTTTTTAACACTGGCCTCCCTGCAGCTCTGCCCTTGGCTGAGTTGAGCTCCAACCCCCCCCCCAGAAATCATTCCAGTAAGGCTGATGGGCTTAGGGTCCCTGGGTGGTGGTGGTCAGTGGTCTTCGACTCCTAGTTAAGGGGGATTTGAAGCTCCTCTCATGCCCGTCCTTGCTGGTATTACCATGGGCTGTCAATCACCGCCAGAGCTCTCTCCCTGCTTGACAACACAGGCCAATCCCCCTATTGCAGCGCGCGCACACACACGCACACACGCAGGCAAACACACACACACACACACACACACACACACACACACACACACACACACACACACACACACGCACGCACAACCAGTAATTTAGGCATCAATAATCAGGACTGCTTGGAGGAGGGCTTTCTCGTTCCTCGGAGCCAGTGGCTCGGGAAAGTGCCAACTTTATTCGTCTCGCAAGCGAGAGTGAAGACAGCTATGTTTTCCTTCGGTCACCAGAGGAGACGGTCAGCTTCTCTAACGTCGTGGGGCGGACGCTGGCGCTAAAAATAGAGAGGAAGGAGGTAACGCAGAAAACAAATTGGCTGCTGAAAGAACAGAGTGGCTGTGTTTCTGTTTCCTCTGTTATGTCTCCAGCTCTAAGTGCACGTTCATATGCACGGAGGGGGGGGTTGTGTAAAGGCGCGTGTGTGTAATGGCCGCCCCGAGATGGCCATGAATCTCCCCGCGAGCGCCCGGGACCGTGAGAGTGCCGGCACACATTAAAGGGGAATGAATATTGATTTCAGAACAAATTTGACATGGTGTTTTTTTTAAGTCGACCTGAAAAACGCGTCGCTTGAAAGTGTCGGGGGGCTCGTATGTGTGTGTGTGTGTGCGCGTGCGTGCGTGCGTGCGTTTTTGGATACAGACGGCTGACTAATGACTTCTTCTGGGTGGGTAATTGAAGCACGAAATAGGCAACGCATAAAAAAAAGAAAAAGAAAAGAGAAACGCTAAGAGAACGAAACCACCTGTCTGTTTTCTGCCCGGCGACTTCTGTTTTCATAAACACATGATGTCACCAGCGCGGCAAGTCACCTTCACCATCTGCGGCGTTGAATTCCACTAATGCAAAAGCAAAGGCGCAATCTGCTATTTGGCAATCTGCGGTCCCTCGCGGGGGGCGACGACGGTCGGGGGGGCGCGCGTGTCTCGACGTCGATCGCCTCCCTTTTGGATGTGGCCGGTTCAACCCCCCCCCCCCCCCCCCTGCCGCTTAGCGAGCCCCTTAGCCAGACGTCCATTAGTGAGGGCAGTAGAGAGAGCAGACACGAGGCCATCTAGGGAGAGTGCTCGGCTGGCAGGGCCCGGGGCAGTGGAGCCAGGGCTACCTGGAGGGGAGGGCGGGAAACAGAGAGAGAGAGAGAGAGAGAGAGAGAGAGAGAGGGGCAGGGAGAGAGAGAGAGAGAGAGGGGCAGGGAGAGAGAGAGAGAGAGAGAGAGAGAGAGAGAGAGAGAGAGAGAGAGAGAGAGAGAGAGAGGTGCTCTCTTTATTGTACCATCCAAACACTCACAAGATAAAGCACACAAAACAAAAAAACACGCCCCCTTATTTACAACCCCGTCTTAAAAAAAAAAAAAAACAGAAGGGGTAAAAAAAAAAAAACACAGAAAAAAACACGTCACTCCACACGCACTGCCGCCGATTATAGACATAAATACATCTTTCATCCACAGTGCACACTTCCCCACCAAAGACACCATACTGCCTGGAACCCTCCCAGATCATTAACCAGCCTATAGTAGGCATATTCTACTCTAATGCGCGCAGAGACCATCCCTCTAAACATTGTTTCTGGATTAACAGACCCCTTCCCCTTGACCTTGTTCCTCCTGGTCAGCCAGATAGCCAGCTTTGCCTGCCCAAACAGGAAATTCATCAAGCACCATAGAGCCCTTCTTGCAAAGGAGTACCTGGGACCAAAGATAAATAAGCCCACAGAAAAAACTTCCCCAAATCTCCCACACAGTTCCACCAATAGAGAGAGAGAGAGAGAGAGAGAGGGGCAGAGAGAGAGAGAGAGAGAGAGAGAGAGAGAGAGAGAGAGAGAGAGAGAGAGAGAGAGAGAGAGAGAGAGAGAGAGAGAGAGAGAGAGAGAGAGAGAGAGAGAGAGAGAGAGAGAGAGAGAGAGAGAGAGAGAGAGAGAGAGAGAGAGAGAGAGAGAGAGAGAGAGACTGCCTGAGGTTGGTCACCCGCACACCTTCCTCTTTCATAGATGCATGTTTGGTGTTTCGACGGCCAGATGTGCCCATTAGCGTGGGCCGTGTGTGGCCGGCAGCAACGTGACGGCAGCCTGCTTATGGAGCGTCGACGCCCCCCTCTCCGGATTAGGTCAGGCAAATCAAGATGGAGTCGCTTGGCCCTCTGTAGCCATCCTCTGCGTGGCGACACCGTAATTACGGGTGTAAACACGTTGCGTAATGTTTTGATTCGCGGATTAGTTTGTGTTTATAAGTAGGGTCGAGCGCAATGTCAATTGCATTATGCATTCATTACGAGTCAGGCCCAATTAAAAAGTCCCTAATCCCACTCGGAGGTTCTGTGTCTCGCTCAGACGCAGGCTTGTCTCACAGTTTGACTCCGTGCGTGTCGGCGCTGTATAAATAGAATGGGATCAACAGGATCCAATGGACTGGAGTGGCCTGTATGAACCGGTGACTGTGATGACAGGTGCCTCGTCCCGAAACGTTTCAAAGTGGCACTCCCGATTCCTCCCACTCGGAGCTCGCGAACGTTCCCTTTTTCAGGGGGGGGGGAATTCATTTTTTTGGGATGCGCAGCAACACCGAGTGGTTTCGGTGTTGAGTTTAAAGTGTCTCCTGGAGTGTTGTTGGGAGAGGGGGGGGGGGGGGGGGGGGGGGTACCGGATGAGTGCTAATCCCAGGGGAGGTGCCCCGCCGTGGGCTACAGATCCTGGAGCTCCAGCCTGCCAAAGAGCCGGAGAGCCGGGAGGGCTGAGTCAGCCTGGTGGAAGCTGCGGGGCAGAGAAGCAGGCTAATCTCCCCGAGTACCTTCCTCTGTCACTGGGCCAAACATCTGTCACTGGCGCCTCCCAAAAACGCTATCTCTCTCTCTCTACCTCCCTCTACTTCTCTCTACCTCTCTCTCTCTCTCTCACACACACTCTCTCTCTCTCTCTCTCTCTCTCTCTCTCTCTCTCTCTCTCTCTCTCTCTCTCTCTCGCACTGTCTCCCTCTCTTTATCTCTCTCTCTCTCTCACTTGCGCACTCTCTTTTTAGCTCTCTCTCTCTCTCTCTCTCTACCCCTCTCTCTCTCCGTGCTCACGCTGCACTCTCTGTCATAGTCTCTCGCCCTATCCCGTGGCTCCGGCCTCCCCCCGGCTATGGGTCTGACATCTGTTGGTGTTGGCCGGCTCAGTAATGTGATCCGGCCCGCTCGACCCCGGCCGGCCCCGCTAAGTGCATTGCCAGGAAGCGATGCCGACAGTTCCTGCTTTCCTATGCGGACTGCGCTGGACTTTTCCATTTCCCCTTTCCTCTGCGTGCCAAGTGGGCAGCAGCGCGCGCCGCCTGCTCCGGTGTGTTTGGGTTGTGGTGTGGGTCACTTTGAGGGGGGAGAGAGCAAAAAGGGGCTGTGACCGCGTGAGAGAGACTGTCACTGTTCGCCTGCGTTCTCAGTGTGTTCAGTTGTATCTCAACCTTGACCTATCCCTCCCTCCCTCCCTCCCTCTCTCTCTCCCTCTGTGTAGATCTACAACGAGAAGAAGAGCCAATTCGACATCAAGAGGAACAACCCCAATGACCTGGTGAAGACGGTGGCGCGCGAAATCGCCAAGCTGCTCAACAGCAAGAGGAGAGCCCTGGAGGTGAGCGAGGGGAACTGCACCCCGTCCGGAAAAAAAAACACGACCCGCCCACAAACACACTGACACGCAAACACGTGGCCATTTCATTTGACAACACCAAAAAACACAACATCGAACTGATCCGAGTTGACCCGGGCTGTAAAAGCTGCCGAAAAAACAACCGGGAACTAAACCGGGTGTGTTCTGGCTCGGCGTGGTACAGGTACCGGATTGTACCGAGGTGTAAAAACAAACATAAAAAAAAGAAGCTCGCACGAAGGGTTAAAACATCCAATTATAAAAGAACAAAATGGCCGTTTTTTTTTTTCCTCTCCAAAGATTGCTGGTTTTAGCGCGCGGAGATCGAACGCCCAGGAGACACCGGCGGGGCCCGAGGAGAGCCGCGGGTCCATTCCGAGGTGGCGGTGTGAAGGGCTTACATTTGGGGCGGACAATTATGTGCGCCATTATGCTCCGACGGTCCGTCTAGATTGCTTACAATTTGTTCTTCACTCCCAGCGAGGGGCCTGGCCACCGCCGAGAGAGAGAGAGAGGTAGAGAGAGGTAGAGAAAGGGAGAGAGACGTGGCAAGAGAGGGGGAGAGAAAGGGGGGGGGAGAGAGAGAGAGAGAGAGAGAGAGAGAGAGAGAGAGAGAGAGAGAGAGAGAGAGAGAGAGAGAGAGAGAGAGAGAGAGAGTAAAAGAGGGGCTGGTGAAAAATGGGGGGGGGGGGGAAGAGAAAGTATTTTTCCAAATCAGTTATCAGTTTGCATTGTTCAAAAGCCAATCACGGTGTTAAGGACCATGACAGATGCTTTGTTTGAACCGATGGCGAAAAATTGGATTCCTAAAAAGCAAAATATTGATGTCCCCCCTCCCCTCCCCCCTGTTTTATTCGTCTGTCTAACAAAGCACTTAATAAGTACGCTGCGCTCAAATCAGCCCCCACACACAGATCCACAGGGCTCCGGGTCCGCCTTTCCCCTGACTGATAGATAGCAGCTTGTCTTTTCTCTGACGCCAAAGGGGTATTTTAGTTTGGGGGGGCGGGTGGGGGGTTTGAGTAGGTGAAGTTCTCATCTCGTTGATCATTATCATCACACCTCACACACTCGGAATTTCAATTTGGAAAATGTTTTACCACATGGGGCGTGGACACACACACGCACACTGAGATGTACACGCATGCGCGCACGGACACACAAACACAGGCTAGCAAACAAGGGCTAAGGATTGACACGTTCAAATTCAGAGAGCGTCCAGTTGCAAATCTGCACACGCAAGGGCGCGCATTCGTGGATTTGCGCGCATGCCAAAACGTGCAAGGCAACGCACAGTACAAAAATACAGTACATACAGAGAGAGTACGTACACACACCATACACCAGTACACACACACACGTACGTTCACACACCATAGGAGAGCCTCAGCCCACAGGCAGAGTAGAGCCACTGGGCCATAGTGTGATGTTTGCGGGGGGGGGGTATCAGTCCGCACCACGGCGCCCGGCGCCACAACGCAGTCCCTTCAGTGTGTCTACGGCCCCCCAGAGGGGAAAGGTGTTGCTGTGTGTGGCCACGGTGCCTCCATCTCTCTCCCCTGTGGGCCACGCTGCCATCCTCGGGCCTCTCCCAAACCCCTCTCGACTTTCACACACACACCTACCCGCTCCCTCCCGCGCTCTCTCTCAGACAGGCGTAAAATGTTACACACACACACACACACACACACACACACACACACACACACACACACACACACAGACTCATCGCCTCACCCCCCCTGGCCTCACCTCCCCTGGACTCCCCTGTCACCTTCCCTCCTGTCTAGGAGAGTCACTCGGGCGAGAGGAAATGAGGTGAAGAAAAAAAGAGAAGCAGAAGAGAGGAGCTGCAATGAGAGCCCGGCCCCTAGGGTACAGGGACGAGCACGGAAATGATGTGCACCACATTCAGAGACTTCAAAAGGAGCACGGGGCAGGGGACATGGAGGGAGGGGGGGGGGGGGGGGGGGTTAAAGAGAGAGAGTGAGCGCAAGAGAGATGAAGAGAGCGAGGAGGATGAAGAGAGAGAAGGAGGGGTAGAAAAAACACAGGGAAGTGAAAAAATAGAGAGAGAGAGAGAGAGAGAGAGAGAGAGAGAGAGGTGGGTACAAAAGAGGTACTGAGGAGAGAGAAACCCAGAAAAGGGGAGAGTGGTGGTGGGGGGGGGGGGGTAAAGAAGGCAGAGGAAGACAAGGTGGGGGGGCAGAGCGGCCGTCGTGTCATTACAGCGTGCCCCGCACATCAGAAGTTCATTCGCTTCGTTTCGCCCCCCCCTCCGTCATGAATACGGTTAAATCCATGACTCCAGGTGAATCCATTCAGCGCGCTGCATTCGTTATTTAGCCGGCCAGCGGAGTGGAACCGCCCGTCCTAATGCGCCCCGCCGATAAGGCTGGTCTCCTAGGCGACACCCAGGTGGAGGCTACACTGATAGGGCTTTACCATTCTGGTCCATTTCTCCCCCGTCCCTTCCCAGCTAAATGGGTATTCATCCACAAATGTTTACTCCCACACACACACACACACACACACACACACGCACACACACAAAAGTTTCCGTCCAGCTCGGTAATGACTGTTTGCGTGTGTGTGTTTGTGTGCGTGTGTGTGTGAGCATTGTGTTCAGTCCAGAAATTTACTTTTGGTTGTTTAATTGTTGATTTGCGCTCTAACTTTTCTCCCTGGGGTGGTCCCATAAGTATATGCTTGATTTCCTGCTAATGAACAGAAAGCCACAGTAAATACTCGTTTGGTTCAAAAACAGAAACACCCTGAGATGAAGCAGCGTGACAGCGATCCGCTGGCTCTGTCCGTGTCTTCCGGCTCTTCCCGCGCTGAGCACTTTGGACCTGACCTAAGTGCTGCACCCAGGGCTTTGAGAGAGCCATGCCGTTATCGCTTCGCCCGGACACATCTCGGGAGCCCTCCTCTCCCTCTCTCGGCTTGTCTTTTCCCGGACCGAGTTCTGTTAATCGGGAACCGCGTTCCCGACGCGTCGTTGGGGCCGTCTAATCGACGCCGATGCGTCCCGGCTCGTTCGCCGACGCTCCCTTTTTTCCCGAGCGTGTCAGGTCTGCCGGGAAGCCCTCCGGCTGGGGGTGGGGGGAGGAGGGGGGTGGGGGGTGTAGCGGCGTAATGAGGTACAGGCAGACTCCACCTGTCTGGCCGTGTTTCCCTGACGGTACATTGGCGTGCGGTGAAAGGCAGGCCCAGATAGAGATCCAGGACTGTCTGTCTGGGGCAACGCTGACACGCAGGTGAGGAGAGGCTTTGGAAGAAAAGCGAACAGAGTGCCCCTGTGGTGTGTGTGTGTGTGTGTGTGTGTGTGTGCGTGTGTGCGTGCGTGCGTGTGTGTGTGTGTGCCAGTGGGTCTCTTTTGGTATTTGCGTGACAGGTGTTGTTGTTGGAGCATTTGCATGCGGGACCCTTTGAGCCTTGCCATTTAAGAATACGTGTGTCTGTGTGTGTGTGTTATTATTATGTGTGTTTGTAAGCTACCCGACAAGCACCCCCACCCGTCAGGCCACCACAACCTCCACCGACCGGCCCTTTTTAACAGGGAGCAGGCAGAGAGAACAGAGCGGTCCCCCCCACCAACCCCCTCCACAACGTAAACCGCCGTGCGTCTGAACGCCCAGCTGGAGTGACAGGGCTCTGCCTCTGCGGGGCCTCCCTGCCCTCTGCCCTCCGCTCTCTCAGATCAGTGCAGCGCCCCTCCCTGACAGCCCAGGCTGCCTGTGCACTGTCCCCCCACAGCCAGAGAGGGACGGAGGGCCGCTGGTCGCTGGACCCTCTCAGGGCGGGGCTCGGGGCGCGGCGCTCCTTCCCCATCGGGCGGAGAGGAGGCTCGGCATAGGGATTTTCCCGGAGAGGGGGTCCGCAGCTGCCAGAGTGAAGTGAGGGGACTAAGGTTGTCCTAATCCAATTACACAGATCTCTACAGTCCCTTGATACCTCAGCTCCTCTGACAGAGAGCCGCAGCCTGTGGGCTGCAGGGGACGGATACGTGTGCACGCACACACACACACACACACACACGCACGCGCTCACGATGGAAGCTGTTTACCGTTGTCCTGGCGTGACCTAGATGTGGTTGCCGTGATCAGACAGGAAGGGAACGAGGCGAGAGGGTGTGTGTGTGTGTGTGTGTGTGATCAGCACCGGGACTCAGGCCCAGAGGTAAAGAACCCTGCCGGTCCTGACGGGCAGCGTCGCCACACGTCCCCAGCCGCCACGCTGGCGGACGTCCTTTTTCCCAAACCGTCCCGTTGTTCATCAAACCGTGGCGGGCAGTGGAGGAGAGTCACTGGAACAAAGAGTTCCCTGAAACGTGGACCGAAGACGAGTGCTTGTTGCAAAAGTCCCGGTTCTTGTCGTTGTGTTGATGATGATGAGGACGAGGAATGTCGAGTCAGGAGGAAGAGGCGGGCCAGGCAGTGGACAGGGGGGGGGGGGGGGGGGCTGCGGGACACTGGGACACTGTGACTGGAGTGACTGGAGTGACTGGAGTGGGCCTGACAGAACGCCTGGGTCAGCCTTGGTGAGCGTCCATCACGGCCACAGCCGCCCGAGCCGAGACGACACGACGCGGACGGGCCGAGAGGGAGAGGAGGAGGAAGAGGAGGAGGAGGAAGAGATGGGGGCGAGGGGGGTCGCGCTTGCCGTCAGCTGTCATCATGTTACCGCCATTAGTAATTCACCGAGGCACCTCTCACACACACAGGGACACACACGTAGTGCTGAGGCGGCATGGACACACACACACACACACAGACACACACACACACACACATTGACACCATGGTCATTACATGCCCTTCCTAGCTCATGTGGTATGTTCCTACAATATAACGTACACTATGTCACCCAGACATTTAAACCATAAAATGCATCGTACTCACATTCACCCAGCCACACACACACACACACACACACACACACACACACAATGTGTGCATTGCCCAAAACAACACAGATGTACCACCACATTGCCAGGACTGTGCTGCCTCGCTCTCCTCCTCCTTCTCCTTTGAGTGTGAGGTGGTCGATGGCTTCCGTCGGTGCCCCGGCGAGATCTCTCCAACGCCTCAGCGCCTCCCTTTAATTGGACAGGCACGCGGCACAAATCACCAATTTAAAAAGCTATATTTAGCCCACAGTCTTTCAAAAAGCGACTTGGCCTCAAAATAAGCCCCCCCCTCTCTCCTCCTCCTCCTCCTCCTCCTTCTCCTCCCCCTGTGCTGTGTGCACCGACTGCCTGCCTACTGGCTTTCCCCAGCGGAATAGCCCTCAAAATGGTGGCTTGTGACGGTACAAGACAGGCACTGCCAACGATGAGTGGCGTGCTGAAACAAAAAAAGCAGACGGTCAAATGTTCCAGAATCGAGGGACGGTTTGAAGAAAGCCCTCGTCTCCTCCATCTTTAAACGAAGGTGCAGTCACTTAGGACTTAAACGATCGACACCCCCGGCCGACGTCATTTGAACCAGTGAGGGAACCGTCTCCATGCTCTGCTTCAACGACCACCCTGGGCCTCTTAGATCACCTGAAGACCCCCAGCACAAAGGCTGGGCTCCCAGGCACCGACAGCGGGCGGGCCCCCGCCGCTGCCGAGCCATTATGCATCTCCTCCTGTCGGCGCTAAGTGGAGATGGATGGAGTCGTCTCTGTCTGGGGGGAGGAGGGGGGGGGGGGGGGGGGGGGGGGGGGGGCCTGCCGTGATTTCCCCACAGCCCCGGCTTCGCCTTCCCGCTCGTTTTGGGAGGCCGGCGATACATCACGCCGACAGCCGTGGGAGACAGGAGCTCTCAGTGTTTATGTTGAGTGTGTGTGTGTGTTTAGGGATGTTTATGTATGTGCCCTGCCGTACACCGTTTTGTCGCTGCCTCCCCCCTCGGGGAGTGGATTGCTGCTGGGGGGGGGGGGGGAAGCTATGCCCGGGGGCGTCGACGTTAGGCCGCGTCCCCGCTCCTACGCCGGCTCTCGAGTGGATGCCAGGCCTCACAGCCTGCCGCAATGGCGAGGGACGCCATTCGCTACCGCAAAGCTCTCCGTCGCCCCCTGAACATCGACGAGTAGGTACGACGAAGCTACGCCGTGGAAGGCGAGGCAGTGACACCCTGCTCCCCTTCCCGGAGAGAGAGAAAAAAAAAAGAAGAAAAAAAAAAGAAATGGCCGACTTGACGAAAGCAATTTAGTTTCCCCCCATTTCCTGCAGGCTGTTGGAGAGGCAGTTATAGCACTCAGGTCCCATCAGGGAACATCAGGGGAAGTAGGCCACGCTCTCCTTGGGCGAGAAATAGCAGAGATAACGTCTCTGATTGGGTGACCAAAGGAAATCACATTTACCTGAAACACGTGCCGGTCGGGCTTCAGTCAGGGCTGCCTGATGTACGGTTCTGTTTTTAAAGGTGCTTGTCAGCGGGGCGGGGCATGTTCGGAACAGAACGCTCCCCACTGGTGTCCATCGTTTGACCATGCACTCCGTGCGCGGGGAGGGAGCAACAATTGGGCTGCCGTTACACTAAACACTCACTGACACAACTTACTGTGCGGCGGTGGGGGAAAGAAAGTGCGTGCGCATACGCGCAAGCAAACACACACAAACCCGCGCGCACGCACAACACAAGTGAAGCGAGCGCTAATTGCCCGATTGCGGCAGACTCGCCTCTCTCTTCCACATTACCTGCCTCACTCTCCTGGCCCCTGTCATTCAGATGTATGAACCTCCATTAGCTACCATCTGTTACGACCTGCAGCGAAGCTTTTACACCTCGCGCACACACAAACAAACACACACACACACACACACGCATGCCGACACATGGGCAGTCTCCCCCTCAAACGCACACAGATGAATGGATGCACTTACCCGAGACTCCAAAGGCTCGCGCAGGCCTCATCGCGCAGCGTATGGCTCGCTAACGGCTACTTCAGTCCTCTGTTGTGCAGAGCGGGATAACCACCCGTTTAACCTTCAACACGTAAAGTCACGCTCCCACGGCAACACTGGAAATGGCGGCCGAATGGATCTCCGTCCCCCCATGCACAGGGGAAACTCTCTGGGGGACGACAAGGCAGAGGTCCAGCACATGGGGGTCAGGAGCTACGAAAGGGACCATTACTAGGAAGGCGTGGCTGACAGCCTAGCACAGCCTTCAGCCCTCCACCTTCAATCCCCGCTTTCAATAAAAGGCTAAACATTGTTTTTTTTTCCTCAATCTGCTTGAAAGCAGCTCCCCCCCCTTCCCCTCATCCTCCTCCTCCTCAAATCAAATGTCACTCCACTGTACAGAGGAAGAACAGTTTTTTTTTTACTCCCGCCTGCCGTACAATCGCTCATTAGGGGGACAATGTGGGTTTCAGGCAGCAGGCGCGCGCGCGCGTGTTTGCGTGCGTGCGTGCGTGTGTGTGTGTGTGTGTGTTTAACGGGGGCTCTTTTGATTCCCCCCGCATCTCGTTGCTCCCCAGCTCTTCCTGAGAGGGGAAAATGGTTGCCGCGTTTGAGCACGGCGTTCACGTAGCACCGGCATCTGCCTCCCTCCTGAGGCCCCCCCCCCCCCCGCCCCCCCCCCCCCCCCCCCCCCCCCCCCCGCCAGCCCGAGACAAATGAATGGAAGTGACGGCTCGGCGCTTTATTATGCAGACGTCTTCGCCGCCGAGGAGCACAAACCACATATTTCCCAGCCTCCCGTGTGTGATTCTCTATGTGTGGAGAGGAGGAGGAGGAGGAGGAGGAGGAGGAGGAGGGGGGGGATCCAGAGAAAGCCACTTGAGTTGGGAACGGCTTCTCAAAGGTATTTTTCCCCCCTCTTGCTTTCTTTCTTTCTTTCTTCCTTTCTTTTCCTCTGCACTTTGTTTTGTCAGTCCTGTTCCCTTGCCTAAAGGGTACAATTGGGGAAAAAAGATCATTTTATAAGAAAAAGGAGCTTTTATATAAAAAAAAAGTCTCCGGAGTCGAATGGAAAGTAAATTTCATACCACTGGATGGCAGGAAAACAATGAGACAAGGCCCGCTCCCATAATGGCGCCTTGTGCACACGGAGCGATGCGTTTCCAAGGAGAGAGGGAGACAAAGTGTACGGTGTGTGTGCGTGTGCGCGTTCACCCGAGGTGACGTTTGCATAAGAACCTACCCGGGGGGGCCGATTGTTACAATGTATATTATCACGGCTTGTCATCCCAGGCTTCTCACCCTCCCTCCTCCTCCCTCCTCCTCCCTCCTCCTCGTCTTCACCCTCCTCTTCCTCACCGCGACGGCGCCTACCCTCTAGCCTCCTGTCGACGTGTGGGGCTCCCGGGGGAGCGTGTGAAGCTGGGAGCCCCCCCTGGGAGGAGCCGACACACACGGAGGCCCGCTGCTCTTCCTCTTCCTCTTCCTCCCTGTTCGCTCCGGTTCAAACCCGCTCTCCTGTCACGGAGACATCTCATTAGATCAAAAAGAAGAAGAGAGTGGCCTGGAATGCAATTCACGTTCCATCTCACGAGACCGGTTTTTGAAGAGAACACAAAAGCACGTTTTGAATGCGCGGCAGTGAGCGGGTTTGTCGCCGCTCCGCCTAGGAACACGTTTGCGACGTGCGCGTATGTACGTGTTTGCATGAACCCTTCTCTCTGTGCCCAGCCGGGGTCGGGGCGGTTATGAAACGGAGCGCGCTGCCTGCCGTGTGTTTGTGTGGGCGCTGTGGAGGACCCTCTCCAGACTAGCACGCCCTCCAATTCCAATCAGAGGGAGAGAAGGCAGGGGTTTGCCCGGAGCGCCTCCCCCTTCCTGTCCACCCGGCAGAGTGGACGAGGGAAATTAGGGCCTGCCGCCCCGCTAAGGAGCGCCTCCACTGCCCAGGGCTGTTATCAGTGGGGGGAGGACGGGGGGGACGGACATGAGGGGGGGGGGGGGTGAGGGCGGAACAGAGACGCACACACAAGGCCTGCCGTGTGGTCACTCACTCACACACACACACACACACACACACACACACACACACACACACACACACACACACACACACACACAAAGTCAACAAGCACAAATGCGCGTGCGCACATCCGTGTCTTTCAAGTGCGCGGCGAGCAGAGCGGAGCGTTTGATGAGTGACGAGGAGGCCCCCTGCCGTGCCGGAGCCCAGTCCCTGTGCACACAGCCTTTGATATCCCCGTCTGGCCGGCTGGCGAATCAAACTGGCCTCTCTGAGCCAGAGAGAGCCTCACCGAACGCCGCACGTGTGCGTCTGGGCAAGTGGATCTGCGTGTCTGAGCGCGCTTGTGTGTGTACGGCCAGCGACATCACAGCCTGGTCCGGATCTAAGCAGCCACAACAGAGGAGAGAAAGGCTCTGTCAGAGAAGAAGAAGCGTCTCGCCCGTTAATAGACCGGGATCCGTCTGTCCGGCCTCGTACCGGAGCCCTAAGTCACACAGGGCTACCGGCCGCACCACACACCCCAGCAACCCCACTCTAAGGCGGGGCGAAGCCGGGCTCCGCTGGAGCAGGGCCACTCTTGGTGCCAGGACCCAGGTTTTGGCTGCGGGCCGGGGGCCGGCTCACCTCTCCCTCCTCGGCCGGCGGAGCAGTCAGGCTGGAGGCTAGAGGCAAGGGAGGGAGCGCTGGAGCTCTGCTGGAACAGATGGATTCAGTGGCGCTCTGCCGGTGGTGTGTGTGTGTGGTGCCGGGTTCTCTAGCCGTGGAGCTAGCACTGCCCAGCTAGCCGGGCTATTGTGAAGGAAGAAATAGAGGGCCGTGCGGCTGTGCGTGTGTGTGTGTGTGTGCGGGGGCTTTTTTTGTGTGTTGTCTGTTTGTGTGTGAATGTGTTTGAGTAGCTGCTGTCCGTGTCTGTGTGTGGGATTGTGTGCACCTAAATGTTGGTCTGTTTGTGTATTGTGTGTGAGTAGCTGTTGGTCTCTGTGTGTGTCGTCTCTGTGTGAGAGATTGTGTGTAAGTAGATGTTGGTCTCTGTGTGTTGTCTGTGTGTGTGTGAGTAGCTGTTGGTCTCTGTGTGTTGTCTATGTGTGTGTGTGTGTGTGTGTGTGTGTGTGTGTGTGTGTAGCAGTTGTCCGTGTGTGTGTTCTCTCTGTGCGTGTGTGTGTGTGTGTAGCTGTTTGGTCTGTGTGTGTGTGTGTGTGTGTGTGTGTGTGTGTGTTTGTGTGTGTGTGTTTCTGTGTGTGCGTGCGTCAGGATAAAGAGGAGGGATATGTAGAGGTCATGTCATTCCCATTTTCTCACAGTAACCAGAAGCTGAGAATAGCTCCGCCGTCTGTTTAAGTATTCTCCCCCGGCCCAGCCCGGCGCGCGGCCCCCCCAGCCCCCCAGCCCCCTCACTGGGACGCGGGGAAGGACGGGCGCCGTGCGGGGCCCCAGAGAACCGGAGGTCACCTGGCCTTTATTTGCCTCCTCCCGAACGGACGAGCGGCTAATCTGCGCCGGGGTCCCAGCTTTGTCTGGCCACCCACCCGCCCGCCCGCCTGTCTGCCGTCTCGCCGTTACCCAGGGAGATCATCACCCCCCCCCCCCCCCCAAACACCAACCAACAGCCCCCCCGCACCCCCCCCCCCCCTCTCCCCCCAGCCCACTGGAGGAGGTGGGCACAGATTGAATTATCTGAGCTCCCTCCATTCCTCCTCTCTGCCTCCCTCTCTCTCTCTCTCTCCGTTTGCATTCGCCGCTGTCAGTTCTCCTTTGGCGTGTTTGTTTCGCGAGTCGGGACGTGTCCGGGCTAGTGCCCTCCCCCCCCCCTCCAACTCCCACCCCCACCCCCTCTCTCATTCCCCACCAGCCAGGCTGCATTGGTTATGTAAAAGCAGAGTTGGACCCCTCCGCTTGGAAATGAGAGAATCCATTTACCAAGGTGATTGCCCACAACCGCACTGTGACTGTTCTGTGGGCAAGCGGGTGCTCGCTCCCGCGCTCGTGTTTGTGTGTGCGTTTATGGCTGTGTCTCTGTGTGTGTGTGTGTTTATTTGTGTGTCTCTCTGTATGAGTGTGTGTGTGTGTGTGTGTGTGTGTGTGTGTGTGTGTGTGTGTGTGTGTGTGTGTGTCTGCTTTTCCGTGCCCGGGTGTTTGTTTATCCAGCCCTTCCTATCTGCGGTTCCTGATGCCAGGGCCCTTGGTGACCGCCACACTGGGGCTCTGAGACACGGGGTCACTGCAGTGGAAGAGGCCCTGCGGTCACACCTGACCTGTGTGTCACCCCCTCATGTAGATCTTATCTGGGGATCAGCGCGCCCCGCCTAGACCCACTCCCCCAGACAGGCTGTTACTGCCGGGGTGGGTTTTGGGTTGCCAGATTGCCCACCCACTCACCCCCCTCCTCCAGCACCGCGCCGCTTCCTGCCACTCTGTCGTTGTTTTTTTGTTTTTTTTTTACATGCCGCCTGTCACCAGGTGATTGCATCACATTAAGTGAGTACCTGACAGCCGCCCTGATTGGCAGGTGTTTGTTTTTCCAGCAGCGCGGGCCAATGAGATGCAGCGGTGGTCGGCTGCCTCCGTGATTGACAGGCCGGTAGACATCCATCAGGGGGGCCGAGGAGTGTTTGTCTGCCCCCCCCCACCCCCCCCCCCCCCCCCCCACCCACCCGTTAAACTGAGGCTGCGTTGGTCAGGCTGCGGGACCCTTGAGCCGCTAGCCACCAACACCGCCAGCGCTACCGGTTCAGACTGGAACTGGCCCGACGGCCAGGGGAGGAGGAGCGCACGCTGCCCGCCGACTGACAGAGAGGGAGAGAGGGGGGAGAGAGGTAGAGGCGGGAGGCTGGTGAAGGTGGTGTGTGTGGGGGGGGGGGCTGGTGGTGGTGGTGGTGCTGAGGCAGACAGGACACACACACCCGGGAGGAGGATTCCATATGTTAACCTTGGGACGTGACCTTGGCGCTTACAGTTCTCGCACATCTCTACCCCCCCCCCCCACACCCCCCACCCCCACCCCACCCCACCACACCCCCACCCCCCACCCCACCCCCAACTCCATCTTTCTCCCGAGGCATTGTAATCAAAGTGACTCCAGATAAAGGCAGCGGTGTCGACTTGGCTCCCTGTTCTTTCTCTCTTTATAACTCCCTCTCTCTCTCTCTCTCTCACTCTCTCTCTCTTTCGCTCTCTCACCCACCCCTCTCTCTCCCGTTCCCTCGAACACACCTCTCCCTTTACCTGTCCCTCTCTCGCTCTCTCCATCTCTCGCACCCCCGCCCCTCTCCCTCCCTCTCCTTCTCTCTCCCTCCCTCCCTCCCTCTCCCTCTCTTTGATACACATTAATCCCTATCATTGATTACAAACGTACAAGCTTAGGTTGAGCTTATCACCATAAGCCTCTACCTGCTTTGAACCGCCCTCCCCCCCGTGCACGGGCTCCCGATGCAGAGCGTCTTACACTACAGTCACACGTTTCCCCCAGCTCACCACTTATTATGGTTGACGCTTCTCTAATGTCTCTCCCTATAAACAGTAATTAGTCCACTGCCATAATACAAAGCCCCCCAAAACCACTCTCGCGAGCGGCTCGTGTTTTGACTTTTTTTAATTTATATTTCTTTTAGGGAGATCTCATTGTCTCCGCGGTTTTGTTTGTTGGGGGCGGGGGGGGGGGGGGGGGTTGGGTTGTTAATGACACGGTTTGGAGGCCCCCAGGCTCGTTCTCCTGAGCCGTGGGGCTGTCGGGGGGGGGGGGGTGGGGGAGGCTTTGGCATCGCGGGGAAGAGATCCGGCTCCCTAAAAAAGAGACGGCGTCGGCCCGGAGTTCTGCTCGGTGACGGCGGAGGAGCACATCCATCCATTCCAGTTTGCCACTAATGGCTGCCTATTAAGATGTCGTCTAATTGCTGGGGGCCAAAGGCACAGCGGCGGGTAATGCTGTCACCAAGTTGCCTATTAGTTGGCCTCCTCTCTCTCTCTGGGCGCGTGTTTGTGTGTGTGTGTGTGTGTGGGTGTGTGTGTGTGTGTGTGTGTGTGTGTGTTATATCGAGTCGTTCCCAGTGATTTGGGCAGACGCTTACCTCCGAAAACGCCTCGAGCACGGCGTAACTTGACAGGCTTCTATTGAAGAATGTGATAGCATGCATCCCAGTGTTAGTGTGGACAGACTGTCCTCTCCAGTGTTAGTGTCTCTGTGGACAGACTGTCCTCTCCAGTGTTAGTGTGGACAGACTGTCCTCTCCAGTGTTAGTGTCTCTGTGGACAGACTGTCCTCTCCAGTGTTAGTGTGGACAGACTGTCCTCTCCAGTGTTAGTGTCTCTGTGGACAGACTGTCCTCTCCAGTGTTAGTGTCTCTGTGGACAGACTGTCCTCTCCAGTGTTAGTGTCTCTGTGGACAGACTGTCCTCTCCAGTGTTAGTGTCTCTGTGGACAGACTGTCCTCTCCAGTGTTAGTGTCTCTGTGGACAGACTGTCTCTGTGGACAGACTGTCCTCTCCAGTGTTAGTGTCTCTGTGGACAGACTGTCCTCTCCAGTGTTAGTGTCTCTGTGGACAGACTGTCCTCTCCAGTGTTAGTGTCTCTGTGGACAGACTGTGGTCTCCAGTGTTAGTGTCTCTGTGGACAGACTGTCCTCTCCAGTGTTAGTGTCTCTGTGGACAGACTGTCCTCTCCAGTGTTAGTGTCTCTGTGGACAGACTGTCCTCTCCAGTGTTAGTGTCTCTGTGGACAGACTGTCCTCTCCAGTGTTAGTGTCTCTGTGGACAGACTGTCCTCTCCAGTGTTAGTGTCTCTGTGGACAGACTGTCCTCTCCAGTGTAAGTGTCTCTGTGGACAGACTGTCCTCTCCAGTGTTAGTGTCTCTGTGGACAGACTGTGGTCTCCAGTGTTAGTGTCTCTGTGGACAGACTGTCCTCTCCAGTGTTAGTGTCTCTGTGGACAGACTGTGGTCTCCAGTGTTAGTGTCTCTGTGGACAG